>CM021105.1:237768599-237876497 GCA_007115665.2 Sequoiadendron giganteum | reverse complement strand
CTTTCACTCATAGTGTTGACACTAGTCAACCCATTATGGATCATAGCTTTGATACCATATTTCCCATGCCCACCCCAAAAAAGTCAACTTGTTGACTCTCAAGTAGCTGCCATAAAAACAAAAAATCCATATCAATTCAGGGAAAGGATTAGACAATTTACCCCATTATCTGATACCCTCCATTCCATCATGTTGTAACTTATGAATAAAAACTTAGTTACCTTACCTCCCATTAGAGTCATTGATACCAATAATCCCTTACCTCCAAAATTTAACTCAAATTCCTTTTTTCCATTATCATCGACAAATGGAAACGATACAAAATATTGTAAGCATCTCAAAAATATTATGAAAGACCTCATTAATTCTAATCACATCCAAATTGATGGTGTTAATGATCAAGGAAACAAATCCATTGTCCCACCCAGCCAAAATTTGTAATTTTTTACTAATCCCATGCCAAATCATAACATCTCTTTTGTAAAATTTGATGATGCCAAGAATGATGTGATGAATGTTGGCATGACTGATGATAACATGAATTATGATACCATGAGTGATGTTAATAATGGATATGATACTCTAGTCAATTTCATTGATATTCAACCTCGTAAGGGCCTAACCAACTTGTCTATGAACATTGCTTTCTCAAAAAATGACATAATCAAGCATGCACCCGATGGTCCTCTTTACATCATCAGAAGAATCAATGAAAATCCTATTAATGGGATGTTATTTGATCATGTGTGTGTAGAGAATGTTTATTTGTGCATGAAATTTATCAAGATTCTTATGAACAACTGAAAGCATGGATCAAAACACATAATGGTTTTGCTTGCCCTATGATAGGTTTTCTAACTCTTCCTTTAAAAGATGGACTGAAACAATTGAATGTCTCATTCTCCATCATCTCATTGTCAGACCAATTTTGTGTGAAGCTTGGTTATCTATGGCTACACTCCATGGATGTCATCCCGTCGATAGTGCATAAATTCTTAAAGTTTCCATTTGGCAATGACATCTTTATTGTGCATCATAGTGGCTTTAATCATGTGTCTTCCCATGAGAATTTATCATTGGATTTATTTTGGACTAAACCCATGGAACCTCTTATAAACCTCATGAGGACTTCTTGTTCAGATCTTATCAAAATTTCAAGGAAAAGTGTATAGCATAATTATCTCTTAGAACATGCCTCAACCCATTATTGAGCCTCCTATCATTGATGAATCCATGATTGAACCCAAAGCCCTTCCAAGTAACCAAAAACAACCCATAAAAATCCTTCACCCATTTCCTATAAAAGACCAAGAGATAAAAATATAAGTCCCCTTGTGCCTCCTAAGATTAAACAAGTTTATAATTTTAAAGGGCAAGTGGTTGAACAACCTTCCATGGTTCCTTCCATTCCTCCCTTGCGGGAAGAAAATAAGCCTATGGTTGATAAAACTTATCCTACACAATCACAACTTGAAAATAATACAAGAAGAAACATAAATTCTAAAGAGCATAGGTGTAGACATCATGCTATTGCTCGTAAGTTAAAAGAAGAGAATAAAATAGAAAATCAAGATCAAAATTTAACTCAAACAAAGCATGATGATTCTCCACCTTTACAACAAAAAGCACATGAAATATCTATGGACATGGTCATTAGGCCACCTATTGTGATTAACTTGGATCATGATGATGAGATTGCTAAGATTGATGAGGAAGTGCATAATCAGATGAATTTATTGTTTTCATCCTCCATGAGATTAGATGATAAAAACCGTGATGATCCTCCTAACAAGAGTGACTCACTACGTGTTGAACCTAGTGATGCTCCTAGTACAACACTTGTTGTTGTCCCTTTGTCTA
The DNA here is from genome assembly GCA_007115665.2 of Sequoiadendron giganteum. Taxonomy (NCBI): domain Eukaryota; kingdom Viridiplantae; phylum Streptophyta; class Pinopsida; order Cupressales; family Cupressaceae; genus Sequoiadendron; species Sequoiadendron giganteum. The sequence continues at coordinate 237,874,637 of CM021105.1, read as the reverse complement.
GAGTTTCCCACCTTTCCCTATGAGGAATGAGGTTGGGATGTAGATAACCTACTATAGGTTGACTCGCATGCTCCATACCAGTATTTTCTTTGTTTTATTTTCATGTTCTTTATGATTGCATGTGTGTAAATTGATCCCCACATACTATGTTGCTTATATGTTTGTGATCCTACTTTGGATCACCCTTGTCACTTCATTCATGCAAGGATACAAAGGAAGTGAATCTATCATGGCATTCTTCTATTTGTATCTCCATTCTTCTATATGGTGTACACCTTTATCTTTTGTCTTGTGTTTTCCTTTTGGGGATGACACAAGGCATTGAGACATTTAGGTCTCTTCCATGTTGATTCAAAATATTTTCTTTGTTTTCTCTCTCTATGTGTCATTCTTCCTTTTTGATCATTATTCCATGAGTCATTTGGGGAATGATGACGATTTTGAGCTTGATTATATCACTGTAGCAAAGACATACGCTGGCCCCAAATCCATGGATCCATTATGTATTATCTTAGGATTTCATATGGGAGGAAACCTCCTTTCATGATGTACATCTACTTGGAAACATATTTTTTCATAGGGATTTCCAAATGAAGCTCTCATGTATTGGAATTTACTGTGTTCTATTTTAAAGGAATTGCTCACAACATGGTGTTTAGAAATTTTTGTAAAGTTGGGGCATATGCGTCCCCGCTCATTGTTTGCTTCAAAGTGTGGTGTTATTACTTCACATGATGTGTCTTCTTGGTGGTGAAATTGTGTTTGATGTTCCTTCAAGAGCGTGACCTTCATTGGCATATGTCATTCCTCTTAGTGGTAATATTTTGGCTTACATTCCCTAAGTTGCAAATCTTTTATCCTTGACTAGTCCTCTCTTGGTGACATTGATCATGATGTTCTCTAAGGTGAGACCTTTCATGAACTAAGAAAAAACCCTTTGACTATATTGATTCTATTGCATTTAAAATCTTTGTCATGACCACCAAGCATAACACAACTTTCTTGCTAGTGGATCCTTTTTGTTTTTCATGAGTGTCTAACATAATTCAGCTTGCTAGCCTTGTGACCTTTTTTTTTTTGGCACCAAGTATCAAAGTTATCAGGAGGTATAACTTTTGATATAGTTGACGTATGGGATCCTGTAGACCTAGCATGACTTTCCCATCAACCACCTTTTGGGGCTCACCCAGTGGACAATAAATTTCACTAGCCCATGTGAGTATGTGTTATTTGCATAGTGGACAACGAGTTTCCACTTGTAAACATTTTTTGGACAAACAACTAAGGCTTGATCCATACCTATTGGAAAAACACTCAAGGCTTGATCCACCCTCTCTTTTCTCAAATTTTGCATTGTATACTTGTGTATCTTGTCTTGTTGATATATATCATTCATATATGTGTGTTCCTTTGTGCTTATGTTGGTTCAAGCCATGGGATCTTGATTTTGGAAGATTTTTCAACCTACTTGATCTCTATCATCCTATCTCACTTACATTTATACACTTGGACCCCTCTTGATGCTTATTTGTCTACTTTAGTGTGAGTTTGAGCATAGGGATCATCCTCTCACTAAAGTGGGGGCTAAATATAGTGTAGAGAATTGTGCACCCTTAAATTTTCACACTATGTTTGCATCTCTTAAATTAATTGGACTTAATTAAGCCTCTAATTAGACCAATTATGTATTTAAAAGCCTAATTAATCCCATTTTCTGAAAGGGAAACTTGTATTAAATAATTGCAAACATTAACTAAATTGCCTTGGAAGTTGAGTGTCCTGGATTTAGGTCTTAGGACCCATTCGCCCAAGGGTGAATGGACCCTCCTTAAGTTGAGGGTCTCAATTTTTAATATATTTTTGGTGGAATTTTTATGATTCAAGTTCAAATTGCAATTGTTGGCCTTTGATGTTTGCTTTTTGAGAAAATTAGAAAATTACCTATAAATACAAGGTCTTTTTATCAATTCAAATCCTATAATTTTCAAGAGATCAATTCCTATATAAAAATTATTATAAAAGGTGTTCAAGAGAAGATTTATCATTATTCTATAGAAGAATTCAATATCTCAAGCATCATTTCAAAGTTATTTGCATCTATGCATGTTTTTGGATCTAACATTGTGATGTAGGTTTCAAGCATTTAAGCATCAAGATCAACATACAATCAAGCCATTTCATGCAACATAAAAAACTTGGAGAGATGTATTAGAATTCAATCCTCTAAGGATGTCCATTAAAGGGTTTGGTGAGTTGCAACATATCATTTTTCATTCATCATTCCTTCCATTCATGTTTCATTTCATTTCAAGGTGTAATTACCAAAATGGGCTTTGACCAAGGAAAACCCCCATTCACCAATAATATTTTTTTTTCTCTCTTTGTATTTGCAAATTTGAAAGTGCAGAAGGATTGAAGATTAATCCAAAGTGAAATTTTGTAAAGTTTTCAAAGTTATTAAGACATTAAATCTTACTTGCAAAATTTAATTCTGACTTTTCGACTATGGAAACCAGACGAATCGAGAGTGCAGATTCAAGAGCAGAGGACTATGAAATTAGATTTTGGATCCTTGTAGCAAGACCCATTCGCCCTAGGGAAAATATGTCCCAAGAAGACACTATAGTGTAGGAAAATGCATACCCTTGCATTTTCACACTTGTTTGGGCCCGCCTTGCTTTGTTTATCCTTATTTATGTCTTAATTGGTCCTATTTTGCATCCACAAGCCTAATAAATTATATATTTTTATGGCTAATCCTGAAAAAAATCAAAGGATAAATGATAATTTAATGATTCTAGTTGTGTATCCTTGATTTTTGGATTGGGACTAAAATGCCAACTAGGGTGTCTTTGTCCTCCAAAGGTCTTGAGACCCTATTTTCAAATGTGCCTTGAAAGGCACCCTTTTTGGAGTCTGTGCCCTGATTTTCAAGCCTTGAGACTAAGATGCCACCTAGGGCATATTAGTCCCCCTTAAGTTATTTTCAAGATTTAATTTCAAATCTTGGCAAGATTTAGCCTCATTTAATTAATGTGTATAGGCATGCATTTTCACCCCTAACGCAAATTCCCCTTTACCCCCTCACACTTTACAAAAACCTAAGGCGGAGGCTTAATCCACTTAAACCCGTTGTTCACATCACACTTGGTGCCTGCTTTGTGTGTCAGTGCATGCATTTCTATCAGGGATGCCCACACAACATGGAGACGTCCACGCGATGTGCTTATGTCCTTGGAAAATTCCTATGGTTGGAGTCTACAGAGACGTTACACTTCCTATTGGAAGTCAAAGTGTAATGCCCCTCTTCGGTTGGCCAACTTGAATATGGCCGTTTTCATCTTCTTCCTTCATATTCTTCATTCCTTGATCCTTTGGGGATCTTTGGAAGAATTTTTGAAAGATCGTGTTGAAAATTATCTCCATTTCATTCACTCATCCACAAGCTTTGTAGCAACACTTTACACTCCATAGCAGAAATCCCCTACTCCATCACTCCAATAGTGCGAGCGCAGGACAAACACCATTTCAGCAGAGGCTTGAGTTCCTCTCATTTTCTCCTCCACTATCCTTGAGCACTTTGGATAGAGGTGGTAAGCTCCTCTTATCTTCTCTATCATTTGGTTTAGTAAGAACATACTATTTTGTAGTGTCTTTTGTTTACGTAGCTTGTATTATCTTCTTTATCATGATTTCTATCGTTCCAAACTTGGCTGTCCGTGGAGGTGGAAACACCAAAATGGGGGTTTGACTGAGGCAGACCCCTAAACAGCCCCCTAGCATTTTCCCACTTTTCTATGTGTAGGTAGAGAGATCTTGGAGCAAGCTAGCGAGAATGTTGTGTGAAATCATATTCACCACCCTTGCAGTAATCTATTTCCTTTATCACACTCATCTTTATGTTTCACTCTTCTTAATCTCGATATGTCATTCTAGGAACTTCTAAATTAGGCTGGTAGTCCTTTCTTAGGGCTTAAACCTCATCTCTCTAGTTTTCTGGCCGTATGGATGCCAGTGCACTATGATGTCTTCCCAGAACCGCACTTCTATCCTTCGATAGAGAGCTACCTGAGACATAGAGTTAACCTTAAAGATCGGCTCACTTAGTCTCCCTCCAGCTCTCGGGTTTGCAGAGTGATCGAAGGACCCATAGTTCTCATCACTTTCATCCTGCCTATCCTAACCTTCCTTTTAATTGACGTAAGTTAGGGAAGCCATACTACTCTTGGCCTTTCATGACCTGGGGCCTTGCAGTGGTTGGTCCCCCTCTCTTACATAATGATTTCATATGTCAGCTTTTTATGGTGTAATTTCAAGATATTAAGCATGGATAAGTATAAATACAAGGTTCTTTCACTCATTTTTACCCCAAGCATTCAAGTATTCATCATTATAGAAAATTGAAGTTCACAAGAGCATTCAAGATCAATTCATCAAGCATTTGGAGTCATCATCAAGATTCAAGCATCATGTCAAAGATATTCTTGCATCATGTGTGTTTTTGAGATAACATTTGTGATGTAGGGTTTTGATTCAAGCAATCAATTCAAGTCAAGATCTACATTCAAGCTAGCTACTTCACATAAGTTTATAGATTTCATAACAAGGGTTTGGTTAGTTGCAACATAGCACTTTTTTCATTCATCATTTCCCTTAATTATTCCATTCTATTCCAATGCTTAATTACCAACAAGGGGTTTGACCAAGGCAAACCCCCATTTACTAACCAATCAACAAGTTTTGCTTCTCTGGTATGTTTGTGTTTGCAGATTTAGGTTGAAGACTTGAAGATAATTTGAAGTGCAAAGTTGTAAAGTTGAAAATTTGCATTGCAAAGTTGTCATCTTCACGGAAAGTCACCTATAGGCCAGATCTGGAAGTTTCTGGACCTGAGATATGAGAAGAAGGAAGTGCAGACCTTGGACCTTAGGATCACATTCTGAAATTGTAAAAATTCAGATTGGGACTAAGAAGACAGTAAGGGTGTCTTAGTCCTCCTGGAGGTATTTTGCAAATATTCTTTTAGATTTTGTTCCAACATCCAAAGATTTCGTGTTTGCCCCAAAAAATAACAATGAGACTAAGAAGAAGCAAGGGCGTCTTAGTCCTCCCTAGCATATTTTGACAACATTTTTTCATTTCCAGAATCCTCATCACATTTCTAAACTTCCCAAGTACATACATCCTAACTTGTTGTTACTTAATTTTTTTATTTGCACTCATTGTTTGGCTTGCATTACTAGGTTTTGTCAGCTGAATATCAAGTTGTCTTTTCCAATATTTTTCTCGGTGGTGAACCCTTCGAAGCCTCAGGAATCTTCCTAGGTCTCCCGTGTTGAGAATTGACTCTCCTTTGTGTTGGTAGTCAATCCAATTTGGGATCCTAGGGCATCCTTGAATGTTAGTTGGAGAAAAGTGGTGTTCTATGACCTAAACCATAAAGCATACATTTTCCAATTAATCATTTTGGTGAACCCAACATCTTTGAACATTCATTTTCTGACTTGGAGTTCACTAAGGCCCCAAAACTAGGTTGCATTCATTCTTGCATTACATCTTGCATCAGTGAAAGTGCATCTAGGGTTTCTCACATTTGGATTAGTGAAAGTGCATATAGGTTTCATTTTTGTTTTCTTGCATCATCTTATCTCATTGAAAAATTGAAAAGTGCATTGTCAATTATTCTAACTGTATTTAGGAATATTGTTATTGAATTTAAAAATTAAAAAAAATGCATCCAACCTTGCATTCAATTGCTTATCATTCATCACTTTTTCTTGCATTCATTTCCACACTTTTATATTTCTAAACATCAGGTCCTTGAGTAGGCAACCTGGAATCACTGCCATCAATCTAAATTTTTTTATTTTTCTAAAAAAAAAACCTGTACTGTGACTAAAACGCCCTTACTGGCATCTTAGTCCCTTTGTGGGTTTTTGGATCAGGACCCTATTTGAGTTGTATGCTATATGTTTCAATTTTTGGAACCTCAAAATTCCTTCAGCAGGACCCAGATGCCCTTGTTGATATCTTAGTCCATGTTGGATTTCATCTTGTAGTTTTCAGGGTTTGAACTTTCTTTTTTTGTGCTTTTGTGGGCTATAAGGAAAGAAAAGGTGCAGAAACGCCTTCCTAATGCTAATTCTAAGAGGAATAGTGCAGACTATAGGCTCAAAAACAATTATAGTTCATTAAAATTGTGCATTACTAGAAACAAAATAGATAATTAAAGCATACACAAAATTGGACACTAGTATTTAACGTGGGAAAACCCTTACGGGAGAAAAACCCACCACACCAAGAGAAAACTCTTTGTATTACAGTAAATGTCAATTACATACAAACACGAGTTCCCTTTGCAAATATCAAATTCACAGAAACAACATTTCCCTGATCAACCTTGTACAAAACAACTCTTGATTACAGTTCTTATCACTCACTATTACAATGCTTATACAACATACAATGAAGAACATCAACTATTGAATTGCTCGAACCTTTTCTATTACAACACATTGCAATATATATATCCAACAACCATGGTCGATTCGATTTATGTACAAATAGTTCAGTTTAGTTTCCTCTACAGAGCAACTATCGATCTTACCAGCTAGTGAAAGGTCACCACCAACTCAATACAGTCCTCCAATGACCATCGTATAACTCAATAGGTCAACCAAGTCAGTGTTCATTCAACCAGGGTTCACCTTTGAGTCCATCGACATGACCAACACAATTGAAGACCAACTGGAAAGTCACATCGATATCCCATGTCTCCCCAATGTCCCAAAAGAACCATCATGACCATGAGCATCAGATCAGAAAGAGTATCCTTGATGAAACTCTTCGGCTAGACTTCTATCATCAATGAGAATTAGAACACTCGCACCAATAGTTCGAGTCACATCGATGACTTTCACTCGGATCAGCAAGAGTCTCCCCGATGTCAACCATTCAGCTTTATCGACAAGACAAAAAGCATCAAATATAGTCCAAAATGTACCACCGAGGTCTCAAGTCACCCCGATGACCTTTAGTTCAAATGCACTTTGAAACACCTCATCGGCAGGAGTCACATCGATGTCCAACTCTCGGAAAGATAATGTACTTCAAAACATGTTCAAAATGTTGCACCGAAGTTGCATCTCACCTCAACGCCTTTGAGATCGGTAAGAGTCCCATCGATGTCCAATTATCAACTAGAAAACATTCTTCGCTAGAAGCTAGGAAACTCACACTAACAGTTCAGGTCATACCAATGGCTTTCGTCTGCAAGAGTCTCCCAAATCTAAACTTCTCAACTAGACTCCTAGCATCATTTAGAGTTAGAAAACTTACATCAAAAGTTCAGGTCCTACCGATAGCTTTCATCAACAAGAGTCTCCCCGATCTAAACTCCTTTGAACCTTTAAAGCTAAACTGCCAGTCGACAAGACATCCAAGGTGTCTCACTGATTTTTCTCTTTCAGGAGGTTCAAGTTAGAAGATTGAGGCACATGTTTCCAAAAAACTCCCACGTGACGAAGATCTTCTGACCCCTCCAGAGAATTCAAGAACTATTGAGATTCATGGGCTCCAAGGTCCATCAAAATAGGACACCACTTGTACTTGCCTATGCTCACTAGTTTTGTCAATGCATCTGCAACATTTTCCAGAGTATCCAGTTTTTCTAAACAAACCTTTCCATCCTCCACCATATCTCATACAAAGTGATACTGCACATCAATATGTTTCATCTTGGCATGGAAAGTTGGATTTTTTTCCAAACAAATAGCACTTTGACTGTCATAAAAAAATGTAATTTTACCTATATTGAACCCAATATCAGAACACAAATGTCTAAGCCAAACAACTTCTTTGCAGGTGTGAGTTTTTCCATGTACTCTACTTTAGTAGTGGATAAAGTGACTACAGCTCGCCGCGTGGTCATCCAACTAACTACACCACTATTTAACATGAAAATATATCCACTGGTGTACCTTCTATTGTCAATGTCCCCTACCCAATCAGAATCCACGCAACCGTGAATGTTGAGTGATATTTGTGATCTAACCGAGTTGCCATGATATTACAAAGCATACTATGATGTACCTTTTAAATATATAAATACTCTTTTCACAACATCCCAATGTGGTCTTCCTGGATTTTCCATAAACTGGCTAAGTACTCCCACTGCTTGGGCAATGTATGGCCTTGTACAAACCATTGCATACATTAAACTTCCAAATACACTTGCATAAGGAACTCTGGTCATGTCCTCCATCTGAGTAGGAGATTTTGGACAATCTTCAATAGATAGCTTTGTTCCCTGCAAAAATAGAACAACTAGCTGCTTGCAATCATTCATACCAATCCTCTCCAAAACAATGTTAATATACTGACTCTTTTTTTATTTTTTATTTTATTTTATTTTTATTATTATTTTATTAGACTGTAGGAATCGGGTAGCACGACCCCCTATAAACTGCAATGTGCCTGGTAAACTTTTTAATGTGATCGACAACACTGGCACGACATGCCCTCTGGTACCACAGGGGTGGGGGAGACTAGACCTCGTGACCAACCTCCTGCAACAGGAAAGATTCAGCTAACCGAGCTAGGGCCCCAACCCCTTTAATACACTGACTCTGGCTGAGCCAAAAATTTCTACTTTTTCTATCCTTGGCTATTTCCATCCCTAGAATATACCTTGTTGCACCAAGATCTTCATTTCAAACTTTGCAGATGACTAATATTTTAGATCAGAAATCATAAACTTACTATTCCCTATGAACAACATATCATCAACATAGAGGGAAATAATAAGAATATGATCATTTTCAATTTTGAAGTACACACAATGATCTGATTTCGATCTTACAAATCCCAATGACAAAACAAATGTGTAAAATTTCTGGTACCACATCCTAGGTGACTGTTTCAAACCATACAAAGATTTCTTTAACTTGCACACCAGATTTTCTTCACCTTTTTCCACAAAATTCTCAAGCTGGGACATATAGATTTATTCTTCAAGATCACCATGAAGAAAAGTTGTCTTCACATCCATTTACTTAATCTCCATGTCAATAGCTGTTGCAAGTGAAAAAAAAATCTAATAGATATCAACTTGGCTATAGGATAAAATATTTCTCCATAATCAATTCCCTTTACCTAGGAATATCCCTTTGCAACCAACCTTGCTTTATATTTTTCAACACTACCATCCAGACCGATTTTCTTTTTAAATACCCATTTACAACCAATAGATTTCCTACCTTCAGGCAAGGGCATCAAACTCCAAGTTTCATTCTTCTTTAATGAATCCATTTGTTCCTTCATGGCTTCCAACCAAGAGTTTGATTCAGGCATTCCAATTGCCTCTCTTATAGTTCGAGGCTAATAAGTGCTAGTAATTAAAGCATATCACATGTAGAATCTAACATAGAGAATCCATACCTATCAAGTTGCTTCTTCTCATGTGCAGACCTCCTCATAGGTCGAGGATGAGGTTGTGGTTCTTCTTCAAAACTCTCAGAGCTGCTTGAACTCTCCTCAGATTTAGGTGCACTTTCAATTTGTTGTTCCTATTTTTCTAGTGTTAGAGGAATTTCAACAACATAATTTTCCTCCTTGACTTATTTCATCCCTGACTGGAGATCCACTGAAGAAGGTTTCAGCTTACAAAAAATAACACTTCTGCTGTACACAGCCTTTTTAGTCACAGGATTCCAAAGCTTGTATCCTTTCACACCAATTTCGTAGCCAATGAAGATAAACTTAACAACTTTTTCTCCAATTTAGATCTCTTCTCGTTCGACACATAAATATATGCTTCGCAACCAAAGACACAAACATGTCTCAGAGAGGGCTGATGACCAGACCACACTTCCAAAGGAATTTTATGAAAAATTTCTGACGAAGGAGACCGATTCAATAACATGCTATAGCCACAACCTTAGCCCAAAAATTCTGCTCCAGACCAACATTTCTCAACATACTTCTCGCCTTCTCCATCAATATCCTGTTCAACCTTTCAACAACTCCATTTTTCTGCAGAGTGTAAGGTGTTGTTTTATGCCTTTTAATTCCATGGTCTTTACAATACCTTTCAAAATATGTAGAACAAAATTCACCACCATTATCTATCCTCAAGCATTTAATTTTTCTTCTAGTTTGATTTTCAACCAAGTTCTTAAACTCTTTAAACCGACTGAACACTTTTGATTTATTTTTCAAAAAATATACAAATGCCCTTCTCGAATAATCATCAACGAAAGATACATAGTATTTTGACTTCGACAACGAAGAAATATTTACTGGACCAAAAAAATCAGAGTGAATATAAACCAAAACTCCAGAAGATTTGTGAGGACTAGAGTAAAAAGAAACACGATGATGTTTTCCATATATACAATGTTCACAAAATTCAAATTCCAGGTTACAATCATCAAGCCCCTCAACCAATTTTTTATTTTTCAAGGATTTTAAACCTTTCTCACCAATGTGATCGAGCCTTTGATGCTAGAGAATAGTCTTCTCTACTAGAAGTTTAACTTCCAAAGAGTTTGCACTAACATGAATATTTTCCTCCTTCTCTTCACGAACAACTTTTTGTGACTTTGCAGAGACACTGTTACATTGAATAGCAAGTGCTTCCAACTTGTACAGAGTACCTATTCGAGCACCCCTTGCGAGCACTATGGAGCCTCTAGTCATTTTTTAGCCATTTATTTAGAAAGAGACTTGCACTCCAACATCATTCAACTTGCTTACAAAAATTAAATTTTGAGCTAGACCTGGTATATGCATTACACCATCAATTCCTTTGATTCTTCCATCAAGGAATTGAATTCTGACTCTTCCACAACCAACTATTTCCAGAGATGAATCTCTTGCCAAATACAACTTTCCACCATCATATTTTTCATACTTTGTGAACCAGTCTCTATGAGATGTCATGTAGAAAGATGCTCCAAAATCAATCATCCAGACATCATTTGATGCCCGAGTTGCCAAGGCTACAATGAAGGAATCTGCATCACTCTGAGAAGAACCATTGTTCGAAGAGTTGTTCTTCTTATTTTGTTTCTCCTCTTTACAATCCTTTCGGACATGACCAAGCTTCCCATAGTTCCAACACTTCACTTTGGACTTATTTCTAGGAGACTTTGATCTCCCTTTTGATTTCGATTTGGACTTCTTATCCTTCTTCTCGCCTTTTTCTTTTGATCTACCATGAATAACAAGAGCCTCTTTTTCCATCTCAGAAGACTTCCTTCTCATCTATTCTAATAACAAAGAAGCAACCACATATTCCATCTTGAAATTGGTTGTCATACTCCCTATCACCATTACTAAATGATCCCAAGAGTTAGGCAAAGAACATAATAGAAGCATACAATGATCTTCGTCATCAATTTTCACACTCACATATGTTAACTGAGCAATTAGCATGTTAAATGTATTCAAATGATCTGAAACAGACACACCTTCCTCCATCTTCAAAGAATATAAATTCTTCCTTAGAAATAATTTATTCACCAAGGACTTGCCTTGATAAATATCTCCCAATTTCTTCCATAAAGAAGATGCAATCTTCTCTTCATGAACATTTAGAAGGACAAAGTCTGCTAAACAAAGCCTTATTAGCCCTTTTGTTTTTTGATCTGCTAGATCCCATTCTTCTTGCTTCATGCCAAAAGGTTTTTCTCTAGACACAACAACCCAAAGATCACAATCCACAAACAAATATTCAATTTTAAGTTTCCATAACTCAAAATTACTTCCATTGAACTTTTTGATTTCTACTCTTCCAGATGTGCTTGCCATTTTAATCCACAATTTCAATTACTAGACTTCTACAAGACTCCCACTTCAAAATTGACACAAAAAGCCAACCCTACCCACAAGGATAACACAACTGGCTAGGGTCTGATACCACTTGTAAGAAAAGAAAAGGTGCAAAAATGTCTTCCTAATGCTAATTCTAAGAGGAATAGTGTAGACTATAGGTTCAAAAACAATTATAGTTTATTAAAATTGCACATTACTGGAAACATAATAGATAATTAAAGCATACACAAAATTGGACACCATTATTTAATGTGGAAAAACCCTTACGGGAGAAAAACCCACCACACCAAGAGAAAACACTTTGTATTACAGTAAATGTCAATTACATACACAGACACAGTTCCCTTTGTAGATATCAATTTCACAGCAGCAACATTTCCCTGATCAACCTTGTACAGAACAAATCTTGATTACAGTTCTTATCACTCACTATTACAATTCTTATACAACATACAATGAAGAACATCAACTATCGAATTGCTCAAACCTTTTATGTTATAACACATTGAAATATATATATTCAACAACCATGGTCAATTCGATTTCTGTATAAATAGTTTGGTTCAGTTTCCTCTATAAAGAAACTATCAATATTACCAGTCAGTGAATGGTCACCACCAACACAACATAATCCTCCAATGACAATCATACAACTCAACAAGTCAACCAAGTCAGCATTTGTTCAACCATGGTCCACCTTCGAGTTCATTGGCATGACCAACACCATCAACGATCAACTAGAAATTCACATCGATATTCCATGTCTCCTTGATGTCCTAAAAGAACCATCACAACAATGAGAATCAGATCAACAAGAGTCTCCCTGATGGAAATATTTGGCCAAACTTCTATCATCGATGAGAATTAGAACACTTGCACTGATAGATCAGGTTATATCGACAACTTTTTCTTGGATTAGCAAGAGTCTCCCTGATGTCAACCAATCAACCTTATTGGTAAGACAACAAGAATCAAAGATAGTCTGAAATGTCCCATCGAGGTCTAAAGTCACCTCAATGAAATTTAGTTCAAATTCAATTTGAAACACCTCATCGACAAGAGTCACACCGATGTCCAACTCTCGGCAAGACAATGTGCTTCAAAACAAGTTCAAAATGTTGCACTGAAGTTGCATTTCACCCTAATGCCTCTGAGATTGATAAGAGTCCCACTGATGTCCAATTACCAGCCAAACAATGTGCTTCACTATGAGCTAGGAAAATCACACCGATAGTTTAGGTCATACCGATGGATTCCGTCAGCAAGAGTCTCCCCAATCTGAACTTCTCGGCCAGACTCCTAGCATCGTTCAAAGTTAAAAAACTTATGTCAACAGTTCAGGTCCTACCGACGGTTGTCATTGACAAGATTCTCCCCAATAAAAAATATGAACCTTTAAAGCTAAACTACCAGTCGAAAAGAAATCCAAGGTGTCTCACCAATTTTTTTCTTTCAGGAGGTTCAGGTCAGAATATTGAGGCACATATTTCCAACATTGGCTTATTCTAGTATTCTGGTATAGTTTATAGAATTACTACTATTTTAATTTCTTTCATTTCAAGTGTAATTGTAAGAATAGCATATTGTGTTCATTGCACTTTCTTTGGTTTATCCCTTGCATTAGTTGTAATACTTGGTGTCCTACTGCTAATATTGTGCTAAGATAAAGTGCGAGACTCATGGCATTCCACGATAAAACACTCACTATGGATCTTGGGAACTATCTAGCTCTCTTACTTCTAGTGTTGGTATTAGTTCACTAGGTATGTATCATAGCTTTGATAACTCTTTTGCTATGCCTACCTTACCTACAAGTGCTATTCCAAGTGTTCAAACAATGGTTGATCATATCCCTCAAGAAAACATAATGAAAATGCATGAATACCTAGCCCATTTACAGGATATTATGAGTATTGAAAACATTTCCAACACTATTATACTTGCCATAGATAGTATTCATTGCATGATGGAAAGTGATGAAGGACTGGAAGTTATGTGTAATATAGCTCAAATATTTGGAAAACACCTTCCTTCCACCACCAATGGTGCTCACACTTCTAACAATGTGCAAAACTAAGGAGGAATTCAAATTCCTCCCCTTCAATCATAACCTCCGTTCCCACCTATACAAATCCTCAAGTGACCACAATGATGCAACAAACTAGTAATTTCCTTCCTAACTCAAACATTTCCACTAGTGCTCCTTATACCTATGTGTCATCTTACCTTATATCTCCTCCCATAAGCTACCCATTCACTTGTCCTTCCAACACATACACACCACCACCATATTCACCTCCATCCCAAACCTTAAACAATGACCCTATCATCAACCACCTTTTATAAAACTTTTCATCCCTTCAATGTCAAGTTTCCACCATAAATCAAAATCAAAATGGTCCACCTTCATACTATGTCAGAAGTAACCCAATATCTTTGGAGATATTAAAAACTTTGGTGCCATAAGGTATAGAGATCCCTAGATTTTAGAAATATGGAGGAAAGAGAGATCCTGCTAATCATGTTAATACCTTTACTGCTTTATGTAGTGACTTTATCCTTGAGGACAAAATTTTGGCTAATATTTTTCCCTGATCCTTGAAAGAAATTGCCTTGGACTGGTTTTCTACATTATCAAATAACTCAATTCATTCATTTAATGAGCTTGTTGAAGCATTTATTAACCATTTCCAAGTGCATATGGTTCCTAAAATGACATTAGTTGATTTGATGAGATGTAAACAAAATGAGGGTGAAAAAGTTATTGAATTTATTTCACATTACCAATTGCTTTATTCCCAAATTAGTGTGAAGAATCTCGATCCTCACCTTCAAAATATGTTCATAGAAAATTTACAAAGATACAAGACAAGCTTACCATGATGAAATTACCTTCCTTCATGCACCGCCCTTCGAGATTATTAGAATTCCGTAGGTAGTCATGAAGTAAAAACTACCTATACCCATCCTGAAAAGTCTGAATCTTCAAACCAAAACACCTACCAGCCTTTCAAAAGACAAAATAAAGCTTTCCTTCAACTACATTCTACCTCCCAACCTACCCAACAGGTTGATACCCAAGTAATTGCTAAAGAAGAGTAATCCTTTTATCTTTGGAGATCCACAAAGATAATTTACTCCCTTACCCGACACACTTCAAAATATCATGGCTCAAATAATAAAGAAAAACATGCTTACCTTACCTCCTGTTCAACCTCTTGACCCTAGCAAGCCGTTACCTCCAAGATTTAGACACAATACCTATTGTGCTTATCACCAATAAAAAGGATATGATACAAAACATTGCAAGCGTCTTAAACATCTTATGCAAGACCTCATTGATTCTAATCATAGTCAAATTGGAGGTGTGAATAAAAAAGTTAATAAATCTATAGCTCCTCCTAACCAAAACTTGAAAATGTTTACCAATCCCATGCCTAACCACAATATTTCATTTGTTAAGGCTAGTGAAACTAAGCCCGATGTGATGAGTGTTGACATGTATGATGATAACATGAACAATAGTGAACAAAATCCTATGGATGATGATGAAAAAATCCTATGGATACTAATGAACAAAGTCCTATTAGTACAATGATAGGAGTGATTTAAATCGAGCCTCATAAACAACAAACCAGAATGCCCATTGACATTACTTTCTCTTCAAAAGAGACAATCAAACATGCACCTGATGGTCCTGTTTACATAGTCGTCAGAATCAATGACATGACCACTCCTAGGATTTTAAATGATCTTGTCTATGGAGATAATGTGATCACAAAGGAACTCTTATATGTGCATGAACTTACTCAAGATAGGTATGATAAACTGATAGCATGGATCAAACTGCATGATGGTTTTTCTCGTGCTAGGATGTGATCGATTACACTCCCTTTACAAGTAGGACCGAAGAAATTAAATGTATCATTCTCTATCATTTCTAATTCGGTTCAATTTCATGTGAAGTTAGGCTACAAATGGCTTCGCTCCATGAATGCAGTCCCATCCATTTTCCATAAGTGCTTAAATTTTTTAGTCGACAATGACATATTCACTGTGAACCATAGTGGCTTTAGACCTCCATCTTCTCAAGGAAATTTTTCCTTAGATTATTTTTGGCTTGAGCCCATCAAACCTATAAGACCCCATGAGGACTTCCTTTTCTTATTATACCAAAATTTTAAATCAAAATGCATAGCCAAATTATCCCTCAAAAATTTTCCTCCTCCGCTCCTTGAAGAAAAATAATTTTGAGCTCAAAACCCTTCTGACTAAAAAAGACCCATCCATAAAAAATCCCTTGCCTATTTCCTACAAAAGGCCAAGAGAAAATGAAAAAAGTCCTAATCCGCCTCCTAAGAAAATTTATAAAGCCAAAGAGAAAGTGGTTGAACAACCTTCCATTGTTTCTTCTATTCTTCCCTCACAAGAAGAAAAGGAACCTATGGTTGACAAAGCCACTCTTGCACAAACGCAACTTGAAAACCATAATAAAAGAAACAAAAATGCTAGAGAGCGTAGGCGTAGATGTTGTGCTATTGCTCGAAAGATGAATGAAGAGAAAAATATCGAAAATTATAATATGAACTTGATGAAAGAAAGAAATGATGAGTCTCCTCCATTACCAGAACCAATAGATCCTATATCTCCAACACAACAAGGACCAACATCTTCTATGGATATTATAATTCATCCTTCTGTTGTGATTAACTTGAATGACGGTGAAGAAACTAATAAAATTGATGAGGAAGTGCATAATGAGTTGAACTTGTTATTTTCCTCTTCTATGAGCTTAGACGATAACAACCATGATGATTCTTTTAAATCAAGTGATGCACCATGTGTTGAACTTGGTGATTCTCCTAGTACAATACTTGGCATGATCCCTCTCGCTAGTGATCTGCATTCCACATTTATTGAACAAGACTAGGATGCAAATGACCTACTAGATGGTTGACTCGCGTGTGCTTTACTAGTCTCTTTTTTTTGCTTTCTTTTTAGTTGATTTCATGTGTGTAATGTGATCCCCCAAATTTCTTAATGTTTCCTCTCTATGTGCATTCCTCTATTTGTACCTACATTCTTCTATATTTTGTAAGATTTTTTCCTTTTCATTGATCTTTACCTTTGATTTTCATTTATCTTTCCATTTTTGTCTTTTGTTTTCCTTTTGGGGATGACGCAAGGCATCAAGACACCCAATTCTCTTCCATGTTGACCCAAAAGATCTTTCATTATCTTTTCTTCTCATTTCATGTTTGTATTTTGTTTTCCTTTTAGGGATGATGCAAGGTGTTGTGACATTCATGTTTCTTCCATGTTGAACCAAAAGGTTTTTCTTTGTTTTTGCTCTCGTTGTGTCATTCTTCCAGTTCTATGTGTATTTGGGGAACAATGACAATTCTAAGCTCGCTAATATCATTGCAGCAAAGACAAATATTGACCTTGAATCCATAGATCCCTTATGTGTTTTTTTTGGGAAATCCTCTTTTCCTTTTTCTTTTTCATGTTTGTCTACTTTAAAGTAACTGCTCACAACATGGTGTTTAGCAGTTTATTTAAAGTGGGGGCATACATTGGCATTATTTTGGCACTATTTTGGCATGATTTCATTTGCATCATTCCTTAATCTGGTTTTCTTACTTCATGTGATATATTTTTCTCTTTGTGGTGACATTGGGAGTAATGTCCTTCAAGAGCTTGATCTATCTTAGCATATTACATTCCTCTTAGTGGTGATTGACACATTGCATTCCCTAAGTTGTGAATATTTTATCCTTCTATTGCTCGTCTCTTGAAGACATTAGGAACAATGTCCCTTAATATTAAGACCTCACACAAACTAAGCAAAAACCCTTCAAACTTTCTGCTTTCTTGTTCTATTACATCTTTGTACCTTATTAAAGTCATGGAGGTATGACTTTGATATGGTTCCTTGGGGCTCACCTAGTGAACAACTAGCTTCAATAGCCCTTGTGAGTGTACACATTTGTATCTTATTAAATTCATGGAGGTATGGATTTTATATGGTTCCTTGGGGCTCACCTAGTGAATAACTAGCTTCACTAGCCCTTGTGATCATGCATTTTCTTTGTCCTTATCATAGTCATGGGGGTATGAATTTGATATGGATCTCTTAGGGCTCACCTAGTGGACAACTAGATTCACTATCCCTTGATCATTCATTTTATTTTCATAGTAGACAACGCGTTCCACTTGTAAACCTTATTGGATAAACAACCTAGACCCGGTCCACAACGCGTTGGGTGACCAATCGAAGCTTGATCTGTAGCATTTTCTTTTTCCTTTTTTTTCTTTTCTTATCTTTGATGGTGTATTCTTGAGATCTTGTTATGGTTTCATATATCATCCACAAGTGTATTCCTTTGTGCCTATGTTGGTATGTTATAGGATCTTGATCCTAGGGGCTTGGCCACCCTCTTGGTTATTGTCATCCTATCTTACTGAAATGTATACATTTGAACCCCTCTTGATTGTGTGGTTAGCTAATTTAGTGTGAGTTTGAAGCAAGTGCATCCTCTCACTAAAGTGGGGGATAAATTTAGTGTAGGAAAATGCTTACCCTTGCATTTTCACACTTTTTTGGGCCCGCCTTGCTTTGTTTATCCTTATTTATATCTTAATTCATCCTATTTTGCATCCACAAGCCTAATAAATTATATCTTTTTAAGGATAATCCCAACAAACATCAAAGGATAAATGATAATTTAATGATTCTAGTTGTGTGTCCTTGATTTTTAGACTGGGACTAAAATGCAACCTAGGGTGTCTTTGTCCTCCAAAGGTCTTGGGACCCTATTTTGAAATGTGCCTTAAAAGGCACTCTTTTTGGAGTATGTGCCCTGAGTTTCAAGCCTCGGGACTAAGTGCCCCGAGTTTCAAGCCTCGTGACTAAGATGCCACCTAGGGCGTCTTAGTCCCCCTTAAGTTATTTTTGGGATTTAATTTCAATTCTTGGTGGGATTTAGCCTCCTTTAATTAATGATTTCATATGTCAACTTATTGTGGTGTAATTTCAGGATATTAAGCATGGATAAGTATAAATACAAGGTTATTTCACTCATTTTTACCCCAAGCATTCAAGTATTCATCTTTATAGAAAATTGGAGTTTAAAAGAGCATTCAAGAGAAATTAATCAAGCATTTGGAGCCATCATCAAGATTCAAGCATCATGTCAAAGATATTCTTGCATCATGTGTGTCTTTGAGCTAACATTTGTGATGTAGGGTTTTGATTCAAGCAAGCAATTCAAGTCAAGATCTACATTCACACAAGTTTAGAGATTTCATAACAAGGGTTTGGTGAGTTGCAAAATAGCACTTTGTTCATTTCTCATTTCCCTTCATTATTCCATTTCATTCCAAGGTTTAATTACCAACAACAGGGTTGACCAAGGCAGACCCCCTTTTACTAACCAATCAACAAGTTTTACTTCTCTGGTATGTTTATGTTTGTAGATTTAGGTTGAAGACTTGAAGATCATTTGAAGTGCAAGGTTGTAAAGTTTCAAAGTTGCATTGCAAAGTTGTCATCTTCTCGGAAATTCACCTATAGGCCAGATCTAGAAATTTTAGAACCTAAGATCTGAGAAGAAGGAAGTGTAGACCTTGGACCTTAGGATCACATTCTGAAATTATAGAAATTCAGATCAGGACTAAGAAGACAGTAAGTGCATCCTAGTCCTCTTGGAGGTATTTTGTAGAGATTCTTTCAGATTCTATTCTGACATCCAAAGATTTTGTGTTTGCCCTGAAAAAACAACGGGACTAAGGGAATCTTAGTCCTCCCTAGCATATTTTGATAACATTTTTGTATTTCCAGAATCCTCATCACATTTCCAGACTTCCCAAGTACATACATCCTAACTTTTTGTTACTTAATTTTGTCATTTGCACTCATTGTTTGGCTTGCATTACTAGGTTTTGTGAGTTGAATATCAAGTTGTATTTTCCAATCTTTTTCTTGGTGGTGAACCCTTTGAAGCCTAAGGAATCTTCCTAGGTCTCCCTTGTTGAGAATTGACTCACCTTTGTGTTGATAGTCAGTCCAATTTGGGATCCTAGGGCATCCTTGAATGTTAGTTGGAGAAAAGTGGTGTTCTATGACCTAAACCATAAAGCATCCATTTTCCAATTAATCAGACACTCAACAACAAATTTTGGTGACCAATACACATCAACTTACCATTCTCAAATCTACTATAATTTTGTTGTTTCTATTTATGTTATGCTTTAAATTGATGATTTAAGTTTCACATTGCATAATTGAGTTCATTTACTATTTTTAATTTTTCTCCTCAAAGTGTTGATCAGGCCAATTTTACCCCATCTTATCATAAGGAAACCAACAAGATCTCTATTAAGGTTGACTCACCTAAGGGTTGAAATTTAATATTACCTTTGGGGATCTCTTTTCCCTAATGAAAGTAGAAATCTAGGTGCATCATATATCCAATTATCCCATTTTCAAGCCCTCCCTATTTTTTTTCATTTCAGTTTTTGTTGCTAGTAATACCAATACTGTGCTCTTAAATATTTTAGGGATTAAAGTGAATTGAGTCCCTTTGGGATTAAAAATTACTACATCTGAAACTTGGATCCCCTCTACCTCTAGCCCCTCAACTATTTAGGATCCATCAATAGATATCGTCCTTAATGCTCAATTATAGAACATGGGGTGGATGCAATCTCAGTTGGCAATCTTGGCTAGTTCCACTTCTCAATCCACGCTTCAAATATATTATCATCATAGCCCTTTGTCTCTTCCTATTCTGAATACCCCCATCCCTCAAGGGATAAAAATTCCTAAATTTGATAAGTAAAATGGTAGGGAAGATCTACAGACACATGTCTCATCTTTCACTACCATGTGTATTGACTTATTTTACCATGATGATGTGTTAGCGAAGATGTTCCCACATTCACTGAAAGACACTGCTTTGGAATGGTTTTGATCCCTTCTCAATAATTAAATTTTATCTTTTGACCAATTAGTAAATAAATTCTTATAATAGTTCTAGGTAAGCATTGGGTTGAAGATCACCTTCACTGATATTGTCAGATGCAAGCAGGGAACACACGAAAAAGTAATTGATTTTAAATTTCTTGTTATCAATATCTATTCTACCAAATTTTGTACGCCCTTCTAGATTCTAACATACAATGTGTGTTCATTGAAAACTTGTTGTTGATGTTTCAAGAGAGGTTCCTTCTAATGAAATACCCTTCTTTTTCTCATCTATGTGTTTCACTACATGGATATTAGTAGATGATGGCTCAATATGAGGGTCCTTCCTCATCCTCGCATCTGGTTAGTTGGTTATTCATGCTTGTTTATGAGGATTTGAAAAAGAATAAAGTAGTAGCTAACATGATATTTGTTCCTATTGATAAGCACTCTACAAGACGTAACAAAATATTTATGAAGTTATATGAGTCCTAGATGAATGTTCTTAAAAAATTACTATAATATGGCTTAATCTCCCTCCCTGAAATAAGACTTCTATCTAAGCCCCATCCTAGCTGGTATGATGCACAAATTTTTTTTCAATACCATTGAGTGTCAGGTCATGATATCGAATGATGTGTGCATATTAGAAATATTATCCAAGACCACATCGACAATGGTTTCATCTGACTTGATGGTAAAAATCAAAATTCTAATAAATCTATAGCCAAACCTAATGATCAACTACAAATATACATAGATCCTTTCCCTTCCCATTTTGATAATCTCATAACATCTGCTTCTTCATATGTCGACCCTAGTCTATCCAAGTATGTGAACATGGTTTCATTCACTCATGTTCCTCCTTTAGGTCACATGGATAAGACACTTGACATAACATTCACACCATGTGACTTTCCTCTCAATAGGGAGACCTCTCTGTTGTACATACCGACTTGAGTCAATGATAACAGTCATGATTGGTGTTATGGTTGACCCTATGAGTCAAGTCAATGTCATCATGAAGGATATACTCTTCATAAATAATTTACACAAGGAGAAATATGAGGAGTCACAAACCACGCTCTGTACCCATGATGGTCT
Source organism: Sequoiadendron giganteum (assembly GCA_007115665.2). NCBI lineage: Eukaryota > Viridiplantae > Streptophyta > Pinopsida > Cupressales > Cupressaceae > Sequoiadendron > Sequoiadendron giganteum. The sequence goes on along the minus strand of CM021105.1, from coordinate 237,852,730 downwards.
TTTTGTTTTGTCGATTGGCTCTATCTCTCATTCGATCCTTGTTGGGCCCAACTCTCTAGATGTAACATTTATTATGATACCAAAATCTGACCTATTCGGGGTTATACTAGGTATTCTGTAGCTATGAATGCAGTCATCTTTGTTGTCCATAAATGACTAAAGTTTCCTCATGATGGCATGGTGTATACTATCCAAGACACTAGATACAGACCACTTGTGTCCCATGGGGGATTTTCCCTAGAGCATTTTTGGCCTACTGCAGTTAGACCTTAACCACCTAGAGGGCACTTTTTGTACAAGGATTACTTTAGGTATAAGACTGGAGGTTTGGTCTCTAATGGTGTGTTCCTGCCTTCTTCTCTTGCAATCTCTTTGAATGCTTCTATGCATATGCAACAACATGCTTTATCCTCTACTCCTCCAAAGACTAAGGACAAGAAATATCTCACCCATGGGCCTTCCCATTCTTCTTCATCCTCTTCTAACTTCACAACCCTCGGTGGTGTCCTCTGTTCCTTCTACTATTCTTGTCACAAGAAAAGGAAAGGTGCCCATGTTGTGGAAGTTGAAACCACAAGTCTTCCAGCTCCTAGTTTTTCCCACTATCCCTAACCCACCCTTTATGGTAAGGGGAATCAAACATTGAGAGTTGGATGTTCTTTTGTTTTTTTTGTGTCTTAGCCTCTGATGCCTCTTCCTGTTCCTCCACTTGCCTCCAAAGTAGACAAACAAAAGGGGCATGTGTTCAAGACCCTCATCTTTATCTATGTTCCTCCTCTTGTCCATCCTCATGAGATGGATCTTCCTCTAGAAATAATTGCAGAGAGTACTCCTTCAATGGAACAAGATCCGTTAGAGTCTTCCTAGCCCACCCTCCCTGATGCCCATAGACACCACAACCAAATTTCATGAGAAAGTAAGGGTCACCAATGAGCCTTGGCCCAAGAGCACGAGGCCTCGCAGAAGACCGATGGGGCCCCTCCTGTCTCTACCCCTGTTCCCACTTATATATCTACTTATGTTCCTATTTCCATTCTTGCTCCTGCTTCCATTCTCATTACCTCTATCTTTCTTTTGGCTTCCTCAATAGATCTTGATGAGCCTCACCATAAGTGGGTGCAAGTGTTCATTGTTCCTTCTACGGAGCTTCCCTTGATCACCCCTTTACTAGATCTTCCTCCTTTCCCTAAGCCTATCAAAATTCCTCATAGGAAGGTGTTGTCTTCCATGGCTCCCTCTCCTTCTTCCTCTTTTGATTTTGTTGTGACAACCCACATCCTCCGCTTAATCGTAAGTTGGAGAATGACCTCATTTCAAATGGTGGTCACAAAAATTCATCCCTACCTTCTTTGTCTTGTTCCTCTTTAGCGTGCACCATTCTTGTGACGGATAAGGTGCCTCCTTCACTTGAGTTTTTCACTACCCCTTTTTTAGAGGTTGTCACTGACTATCTGGTTTATCGTCCTCCTATTCGATCAATGCATTTCACTCTAGAGAAGTGTATGTTTGAATTTTTGGAGGATATTTCTAGCTTTTTCATCCATCTTTTCTAGATTTATGACATTAGTCTCGCATGAGCTCATCAATGGAGACCTCAAGGGGGCTTCCTCCTTGGCTCTTGTTGTAGGTGAGTCGACTGGCACTGCCCTTGCTATCCCCCTATAGGCTCATCTTCCCTCCCCCCAAAATGATCTAGGAAGGGAGAAAGATTACCTATTGAAGGTGTTAGACTAGAGCGAGGTAAGTGCACCAAGCTGTGACACAAAAATGGCTCTTAAGGTGTCACTTTTTTTTTCTAAAATGAGCAAAATTTGATGTGCACAAGAAAATGAAGATAGTTACGCTCAAAATTTGAAGATGCAACAAGAACAAGAGTTGAAGTGCTTTGAGTCTAGTTTCTAAGCTACTAATTATTTTGAAAATAATGAAGATTAAGGGTTTCAAAAAGGGGGGGCCCAAAACAGGTCCTATTTTTATCAAAAAAATAGCATAGCATCTAAGGGCCCCCCTTTTTTATTAACTTTTTTTTAGAATTTCAAAAATCCGAATGATGAGGAATTAGCTAACACCATGTAGTTTATCCCTATTCTTTCAGCTAATTTCTTAATGAATATATAATATTTTATGAATTTTTGAAGTGGACACATCCTGAAAAGCTAAAATTTGAGCATGCTCCCCCCTATTTTTTTAAAAAATTAATAAAAAATCAATTCTTTTTTCATCACATGTAGAATCGAGTCTAGTTTAAAAAATGTAATTTGTTTCAAGATTTGATGAACGAGTAAAAATCTATCCTAAAACTAGCTCATGTTGGTTTTTGACAAAAAATAGAGGCAATAACAAGAAAAGTTATAGATGAAAACCTTAACATAATAAAAACATAAAAAATAATAATATTTAGATAGCTAAGAGGGAGCAATGTCATCACGATTTTTTTATAAACTTGCATTGAAAGATGTGCAAACATGACCGTTAGCAAGACCAAAAATATGTGAAAATTTAGCACCCTCCTGAGAAAATCACGTCCATAAGTAGCTCATTTAGTGAGCATCAAAATTGGATCTCTCCAAATGGCACATCCAATTTGGTGCTCACCAAATGAGCTGCATGGACAAAAAACTAACTTTTCTTTCTCTTTGTGTCTCTCTCCACCACTTTGATAACACTTAGAGTTCATGGTTTATGATTGATGATGGATACTTGAGGTTTTACCTTTCACTCCCTCTCTACCTCCTTCCCTCTTAACCAATACGTACCCATTAGATCTCTCAACCCTCTATAGGTCTCTCCTACACTCTCTACCTTGTCTTCCATCCTAAGGGTTGAGGTATAGGGTTGAGGGTTTAATGTATAGGATAACTCCCCCTCTCAGGTCTCTTCCTCCCTCTATCTCTCCCAGCCCCTCTCTCTCAAGTCTCTACCTCAGTTTACCCCTTCCACCCTCTGACCCTAACTACTCTCGCACCCCCTTTCCCTCTCTCAAGTCTCTCCCTCCCACCCTAACTAGACAAATCTCTCTCCCTCTCTCTATCCTTGTCACCCTCTATCTCTTGGATCTCTCACACCCCCTCTCCCTCCCAACCTAACTAGACAACTCTCTCTCCCTCACAAGTTTCTATCTCTCAACTCTCTCCCACTCCCTCTCTCTCCCTCTCAAGTCTCTCTCTCTCTCTCTCTCTCTCTCTCAAGTCTCTCTATATTAGGTCTCTCCCTCTCTCTCTCTCTATATATATATCTCTTAGGTCTCTCTCTCAGGTGTCTCTGACTCCCTCTCTCTCCCTCTCTCTCTCAAGTATCACCCTCAAACTATCCCTCCCATCCCCTCTCCCTCTCTCAGGTCTCTCCCCCACCCTAACTAGATATCTATCTCTCTCAAGTCTCACTCCCTCCCAACCTACCTAGAAAAATATCTCTCACTCCAACCCCCTCTCTCACACTCCCTCTCTCTTAGGTATCTCCCTCAAAATATCCCTCCCAACCCATCTCCCTTTCCCAAGGTTCTCCCCCCACCCTAATTAGATAACTCTCTCTCTCTCTAGGATCTCAAGTCTCTTTCTCTCAAGTCTTACTCCCTCCCACACTACCTAGACTACTCTCTCTCACTCCAACCCCCTTTCTCACACTCCATCTCTCTTAGGTCTCTCCCTCAAAACATCCCTCCCACCCCCTCTCCCTCCCTCAAGTCTCTCCCTCCCATCCTAACTAGATAAATCTATTTCTTCAAAGGTAGTCTCTCTCTTAGGTCTCACTCACTCCCACCCTATCTAAACAAATCTCTCTCACTCCAACCCTCTCTCTCTCTCTCAAGTGTCTCCCACTCCCCCTCTCTTAGGTCTCTCCCTCAAAATATCCCTCCCAACCCCTCTCCCTCTCTTAGGTCTCTCCCCCCACCCTAGCTAGATAACTCTCTCCCTCTCAAGTCTCACTACCTCCCACCATACTTAGACAATTCTCTCTCTCAGGTGTCTCCCACTCCCTCTCTCTCAAGTCTCTCCCTTAAAATATCCCTCCCAACCCCTCTCCCTCTCTCAAGTCTCTCCCCCCACACTAACTAGATAACTCTCTCTCTCTCTCAAGTCTCTCTCTCATGTATCACTCCCTCCCACCCTATGTAGACTACTCTCTCTCACTCCAACACCCTCTCTCACACTCCCTCTCTTAGGTCTCTCCCTCAAAATATCCCTCCCACCCCTTCTCCCTCTCTTAGTTCTCTCCCTCCCATCCTAACTATATAAATCTCTTTCTCTGATGTAGTAGTCTCTCTCTCAGGTCTCACTTCGTCACACCCTACCTAGAAAAATCTCTCACTCCAACCCCCTCTCTCACACTCCCTCTCTCTCCCTCTTATGTCTCTATGTCTCTATCTCTCTCTATCCATCTCCCTCTTAGGTATTTATCTTTCTCTCTCCCTCAAAATATCCCTCCCAACCGCTTTCCCTCTCTCAAGTCTTTCCCCCCACCCTAACTAGATAACTATCGCTCTCTCTCTCAGGTTTCACTCCCCCACCCTGCCTAGACTGCTCTCTCTCACTCAAATCCCATCTTTCACACTCCCTCTCTCTTAGGTCTCTCCCTCAAAAGATCCCTCCCACCCCTGTCCCTTTCTCAGGTCTCTCCCTCTCATCCTAACTAGATAACCCCCTTTCTATGATGTAGTAGTCTCTCTCTCTTAGGTATCACTCCAACCCCCTCTCTCACAATCCATCTATCTCTCCCTCTCAGGTCTTTCTCTCTCTCAGGTCTCTCCCTCAAAATATCCCCCCACCCTAACTAGATAAAACTCTCTCTTAGGTATCACTCCCTCCCAACCTACCTAGACTACTCTCTCTCTCTCACACTCCCTCTCTCTCAGGTATCTCCCTCAAAATATAGCTCCCACCCCCTCTCCCTCCCATCCTAACTAGATAACCCTATTTCTCTGATGTAGTATTATCTCTCTCTCAGGCTTCACTCCCTCCCACCCTACCTAGAAAAATATCTCTCACACTCCCTCTCTCTCTCTCTCCCTCTCAGGTATTTCTCTCTCTATCTCTCCCTTCAACTCCCTCTCTCAAGTCTTTATCTTTCTCACTCCCTCTCAGGTCTCTCCCCCCACCCTAGCTAGATAACTATCTCTCCCTCTCAATTCTCTCTCTCTCAGGTCTCACTCCCTCCCACCCTACCTAGACTAATCTCTCACACTCCCTCTCAAGTATTTCTCTCTCTCTCTCTCACTTCAACTCCCTCTCTCAGGTCTTTCTCTCTATCTCTCTCTCTCTCCCATTTATGGTTGAGGGTTTAATGTATAGTGTAGAGGGTAGAGGGTTGAGGGTTGAGGTATTAAAATTTAAGGGTTAAGGGTTGAGGGTTGATGGATTAAAGTTTAAGGGATAATTTTGAGGGTTTAATGTGTAGGGTAGAGGGTAGAGGGTAAATGGTAGAGGGTTTAGGGTTTAAGGTATAGGGTTGACGGATTAGGGTCAAGGGTTTCAGGTTTAGGGTTTATGAGATAGTGTTGAGGGATTAGGGTTGAGGGTTTAATGTGTAGGGTAGATGATAGATGGTTTAGGGTTTAGGGTTTAAGATATAGGGTTGATGAATTAGGGTCAAGGTTTGGGGATTCATGGATTAAGGTTGAGCAACTAGGGTTGAGGTTTTAATTGATAGGGTAGAGGTATTAGGGTTTAAGGGTTGAGGGTTTAAGTGTTGAGGGTTAGAGGTTGAGGTTTTAAGGGTTGAGGGTTGAGTGATTAGGGTTTAAGGGTTAAGGGTTTAAGTTTTGAGGTTTGAGGGAGTAGGGTTGAGGGTTTTAGGTATAGGGTTGAGGGATTAGGGTTGAGGTTTTAATGCACAAAGGGTAGAGGGTAGAGGGTTGAGGATTGAGGTATTATGATTTAAGGGTTGAGGGTTTAAGGTTTGAGGATTGAGGGATTAAAGTTGCGCAATTAGGGATGAGGGTTTAAGGTATACGATTGAGGGTTTGGATCACAGATCTCTAAAGATCCATATTGGATACCAATTTTACATCTGTAATCCCCTAGTTGCTTAACCCACTCTCTAAAGGCTATAACAATCATTCAATACAACAATCATGCTAAATATGCCCCATATTGTTGTCTTATATGAAGCATTATCCTTCATAATAATGTCTTTGATAGGTGGAAACACACGTAAATTCTTGAAAATGATAATGGTCTAAATGATTTTCATGGTCTTCTATTATGTTTCTAATGCTTTCCCCTTAAGAGGATTTATCTTTTAAAGATATGTAGAGATCAACATGGAGTGTGGATGCATTGATGTTGAATTCTCTAATGCTAATTGGAACAGGAAACAATAGTGGTGATTAGGATGGAGGAGTGGCTTTATAGAGTGCATGTCTTATTTTGTCAATAAGTATTGAGTTTTCAGTGTGAGAAATCCTTATAAGATCACTCATAATATAAATTTAGTGTGTTTCTCACTCAAAAAAGTTGTAATCATGAAGAAACACAATAAGCACACCATAATGAACACTAGTTATGATGTATGTTTAACATAGAATCAAAAATTTGTTCGATGTTGTCATGTATGCCATTCAACCTAACACATATGTCATACTCCATTCAAAAAATCAAATATAAGTCATTTTTATTCAATTATGATGCATAAAAAAATGAATTAGGCATGGCATAAAATTTTGTTGTATAATGAAAATATAATTTACACCATTTAACCCTAATACATAAGTGAACTAAGACTCATCATGAAAGTTGCAAAGGGGTGTAACTTTCATTTTGCAACTTGTGCGACAAAAAAAATAGTTCCAACACATCTAGATGGGTACATTTAGGCTAGGCATGGTCCTCTTTCATGCACAAACATGGTGAAACAGTTCGAGCTACATTGCATTGACAATATCCCTTAAGAGTCCAAAGTGCCAAAAGACAACAATCTTTGAGGAGTAGTTACTCGAACACTGTGTCACTTATAAATGTTCCATCTAAGGCTATGAGATCACATTGGGCCCCTCTATAATAACCTCTCTCAACTTTTGATATCTTTGAGGCATTTTCTCGTGGTGCCCACTTTTCAGCTGATGGAAAAAGGGTTAGATGCAAGCAGTGTAAAGTTGCAAAGGGGTGTAACGTTTTTTCGACAAATTGTGCAACCAAACTGATGGTTCCAACATGTCTAGATGGGTACATTTAGGCTAGACATGGTCCTCTTTTGTACCCAAACATGTTGAAACAGTCTGAGCTACATTGCACTGGTGATATCCCTTAAGAGTCCAAAGTGCAAAAAGGTAGAAATATTTGATGAGAAGTTACTTAGACATCGTGTCACTTAGAAAAATTCTATCTAAGGCTACGAGATCATTTTGGACCCCTCTACAATAACCTCTCTTAATTTTTGATATCTCTGAGGCGTTTTCCTATGGTGTCCACTTTTCAGTTGATGGAAAAAGTGTCAAATGCAAGCAGTGTAAAGTTGAAAATGGGTGTAACTTTCATTCTACAACTCATGCAGCCAAATTTACAATTCCAACATGTCTATATGGGTACATTAAGGCTAGGTGTGGCCCTCTTCTACACGCAAACATGCTGAAACAGTTTATTTTAACGAGAATTTACTCGGACACCATGTCGCTTAGAAATATTTTGTGTGAGGCTATGGGATAATGTTGGGACCCTTTACAATAACATCTCTTGGTTTTTTATATCTCTAAGGCATTTTCCCATGGTGTCAACTTTTCAGTTGATGGAAAAAGTTTCAAATGCAAGCACTGTAAAGTTTCAAAGGGGTGTAAATTTCATTTTACAACTCATGCGACCAAATTGATAGTTACAAAATATTTAGATGAGTAAATTTAGGCTAGTAATGGTCCTCTTTTACACCCAAACATGCCAAAATAGTTTGAGCTACATTGTAGCGATGATATCCCTTAAGAGTCCAAACTACAAAAAGGAAACAAACTTTGATGTGTAGTTACTCAGACACTATGTCATTTAGAAAAATTATGTCTAAGGTTGAAAGATCATGTTCGATCCCTCTACAATAACCTCTCTTAGTTTTTGATATCTCTAAGGCATTTTCCCGTGGTGTCCAATTTTTAGTTGATGGAAAAAGGGTCAAATACAAGCAGTGTAAAGTTACAAAGGGGTGTAACTTTCATTATAAAACTCGTGCGACCAAACAAACAATTATAGCACATCTATATGGATACATTTAGGCTAGGAATGGTCCTCTTTCACACCCAAACATGCCAAAATAGTCTGATCTATATTGCACTGACAATATCCCTTAAGAGTCCAAAGTGCAAAAAGGCAACAATCTTTAACGAGGAGTTACTCAAACACTGTGTTGCTTAGAAACATTTTGTCTAAGGCTATGAGATCACATGGGTCCCATATATAATAACCTCTCTTGGTTTTTGATATCTCTGAGGCATTTTCCCATGGTGTCAACTTTTTAGTTGATGGAAAAAGTGTCAAATGCAAGTAGTGTAAAGTTGCAAAGGGATGTAACTTTCATTATGCAACTCATGTGACCAAATTGACAGTTCCAACACATCTGAATGGGTACGTTTAGGCTAAGAATGGTATTTTTTCACACCCAAACACGTCAGAGTGGTCTGAGCTACATTGCACAGGTGTTATCCCTCAAGAGTCCAAAGTGCAAAAAGGCAGAAATCTTTAACGAGCAGTTACTTAGACACCATGTCACTTATAAACATTCTGTCTAAGGCTACAGGATCATGTGGGGCTCCTCTATAGTAACCTATCATTTTTTGATATCTCTAAGGTGTTTTCCCGTGGTGTCAACTTTCCAGTTGATGGAAAAAGGGTTAAATACAAGCAGTGTAAAGTTGTAAAGGGGTGTAACTTTTTTTCTACAACTCATGTGACCAAACCAACAGTTCCAACACATTTGAATGGGTAAGTTTAAGCTATGCATGATCATGTTTCACACCCAAACATGTTGGAGTGGTCTAAGTTACATTACACTGGAAGCATGAAGCATACACGTGAACACATGAAGTATACATGGGAAGCATGATGCATACATGTGAATACACGTAATACATGGAGTATACATAGTAAGCATTAAGCTTAAACATGAATACACGTAATGGATGAAGTATACACATGAACACCTGAAGTATATATGTGAATCATAAATCATACACGTCAATACACATAATATGTGAAGTATACATCAAAAGCATGAATTATACACATAAATCATGAAGAATATACATGAACACATGAATTATACACTAGAAGCATGAAGAATACACGTAAATGCATGTAATACGTGAAGTATACACAAGAATCATGAAGCATACATATGAATACATGATGTATACACATGAATCATGAAGCATACACATGAACACATGGATTATAAATCACAAACATGAAGCATACATGTAAATAAGTGAAGCACAAGTACTCAAATACACGTAAGCCATGAAGTATACACATGAATATAAAGTATACACTTGAAAACACGTAAGTCACAAAGTATACATAGGAATACATGTAAGTCACAAAGTATACATGTAAGTTGTAAAGTATACACTTGAATACACATAACTCGTATCTATTGAAGCATGGTTTTATAATGCAAATATGGACACCGTCAATAAAAAAGATGTGTCTTAACCAAATAGCCATGTAGGCATACATCAATATATGTCGATATAAGTATAAATTATACACAAAAAATCCATATAGGCTTACAAGAATACAATATATAGGCATGCAATGTCAAGTATATGCAATACAAAATATGTCCAAAAATGCCATATAGGCATACAACAAAGGACCCTAATAAAAAGTCATTGCCCTCCAGGTGAAGAAAATAGACAAGTGGTATTTGTTGGTCAGGGGGATGGAGATGCATATGAAATTCATTTACTTTGAACTCGAGGCATAATCCTCCTATTTAGTCCTTGATCAAGCTTCAATTGTTACAATAAAAATTAAAGACATTAATATATAGAAACTACATTTAAAAAATGATATATCTAACAAAATAATCACTTACCACTCCAAATGATCTCTCTCCTCAATTAGAAGATCCACATGCTTAGGCTATGGCATCCCAAAGTCCTATAGAAACCATACAAATATAAATTAAACTAAAAATCAATAATCATTTTATTTTTCACTAATAAATAGCTATAACAACGAATGTAATTTTAAATTTACTAATCTTCCTCATACCCCTGTGAGAGCCATCGAACTATCTATTGCAGAAGATACACCATGCTCCATTTCCCTATCAACATCGGGAGGTGTTTCTTCTTGCATCATCTAAAAATAAAACAACAAATTATTCAATCATGAAAACTAGAATAGTGATGCAAGTCATGGCTTATAATGTATGAGATAATCAACAAAATTTTGAGTACTTATTGAGCTATATATTTCTTACTATTATGCTTTCTATTTTACCTATCCATAGCTTGTTTGAAATCACCTATTTTAGGATTTTATACATAGCAGTAAGGCAGTGAACTATTTGATAAAATGCTTTGGTAGACATGTATGAAAATGTGGTAGAATATAGAAGGTAGTGAACTATTTGAAAAAAATGCCTCAAATAAATGTGGTCTCATGGTGATGGAACTCCATGAAAAAATTGTTTATCATGGCATTCCATCACCATGAAACCACATTTCTTTGAGGCATTTTTCCAAACAGTTCATTGCCTTGTCTATGTTATTATGGGGGGGTGGGGTGGATGGTATAGTGTGGCCTTGGTTATGAGATGGAGGGGGGTCATGACATGAAGAGGGAGGGGTATTTTGATAATGAGGGGAAAAGGATCATTAGATGGGGTTGAAGGTGTACTTTGAGACCATATTTCGAGAGTGATCATACAATGGAGTGGAAGAGGTACTTTGATCTGGACACAAAAGGATGTCATTAGATGAAGTGGGGGAGAGGAGATTTTGAGAATGGGATGAAGGGATATATTTCTCTTGAGATGGAAAGATATCATTAAATGAGATGGAAGGGATATGTTGTTCTTGATTGGAAATGGGATCATGAGATGGAAGGGGATCATATGATGGAGGAGAAGGGTTTCCTTGATCTTTATATGGAGGGGAATCTATGGTAGCATGCTTTGGATTAGGAGATAGAAATAGTTCATTTGATATGGACAGTGTGATGAGGGAGGAAGGTTTTATAGACTCTTCGACGTGGATAGATGGATTGATAGGGGATTCATAATATTTAGGGTATTAGGGTTTATCTTGATGTGGGGGTGATGAAGGTGGATGCATGATATGGGAATATTCTACCACTTTGCTTTTGCATGGGGAAACAACCACCTTTGCAAATAGTCCTTGGAGGAAGTTATGGGATAATGGGATGAGACTAGGAGGGGATAATGGAACATAGGATGAATTAGGATGTATCTATGGTTTGAATATAGCACATGAAGTTAGTTTTTGAGGTGTGCAACAGTAATGGAGAAGAGAGTTGGTCAATAATGAGTGGAAGGAAATATTTCTTATAACGGTATGTGTATAGGATAAAATTTGGATGGAGGTGGTATAACATAGAAGGGATAAAGAGACAAGACCAAGAGGGGATAATGGAACATATAATGGAATAATAGAGATTAGTGGGATGGTCCAAGAGGGGATTGTAGAACATAGGGTAAATTATTGGATAATAATGGGTTGGGATTAGGAGGGAATAAAGGAACATAGGGTGAATTATGGGAAGATAATGGGACAAGACCAAGAGGGGATAATGGAACATAGGGTGAAATAAGAGAGGGTAATGGGATGGGAATAGAAGGGGATAATGGAATATAGGATGGACTAGTAGAGATTAATGGGATGAGCTAGTATGGGATAAAAAAATATAGCATGAACTATTAGAGGTTAATGGGATGGGATTAGGAGGGAATAATGGAACATAAGGTAAATTAGGAGGTGTATAGGGTTTGACTATAGTACATAAAGTGGGGAATTGAGGTGTGTAGTAATAATGGAGAATATTTTTGGTCAATAATGAGTGGAAGGAAATGTTTCTTGTAAGATTATCTGTATAGGATGAAACATGGACAAATATGGTATAATATAGAATGGATAATGGGACAAGACCAAGAGGGGATGATGGAACATAGGGTAAAATAATAGAGGGTATAATAATATGGAGTATAAGGGGATAATGAAACATAGGACATAATAGTAGATATTAGTGGGATAGGCTAGGAGGGGATCATAGAAAATAGATTGAACTATTAAATGTTAATGGGATGGGATTAGGAAGTAACAAAGGAACATAGGGTGAATTAGGAGAAGATAATGGAACATAGAATGGACTAGTAGATATTAATTGGATGATCTAGGATGGGATAATAAAACATAAGGTAAACTATTAGAGGTTAATGGGATGTGATTAGGAGGGAATATTAGAACATAAGGTGAATTAGGTGGTGTCTAAGGTTTGAATATAGGACATGAAGTGGGAACTTGAGGTGCATAGTAAGAATTTATAAGAGATTTGGTCAATAATGAGTAGATGGAAAGGTTTCTTGTAAGGATTTTGTATAAGATGAAATATGGAGGAAGGTGGTATAATATATAAGGTGTAAAAGATTGGGATATGTGATATAAAATGGTTAAAATATGTATGATGATAGGAATAGAAGAAAGAGATGGATGTTGAATGGTAAATATATTTAGGATCTCACAAGACCAACCAAGCATGACATCCTAATAGATATGGAAAATAAGACATCATGGTAGATTCCTTACAACATAATTCATTCACATCGCATGTCATATACTCTTCATGTTTAATTAAAATGTGTAGTGAGGAGGATGATGCAATTGATAGGTTATGGGATGGTGGAAGGTAAGATTTAACTTGGTTGAAGGGATAAGGTAGCCTAAAAATGAGCATGAAAGAAACTATGTGAGAGATGATTTCCCACTATGATCTACCATCGCAAAAATTAGCATGTGTGCATAACATCTTGTACAAGGCAAGTGGGTAGAGCTAGTGGTCATAGGGAAACCAAGGGATATGACAAGGGGTTAATGGAATCATGGGCAGACAGTACTAGTGAATACTAGGAAAGGTGATAACAATATCCATTTGAGAATAAAGCATGTTCTTTGAATTATTTATCCACTAGCTATAAGTAGTAAATAATCAATTATAACCTAAACTATTAATATTTTTTTTGAGGCTATAATATGAGAATTGACACCAAAGAGAATATGCATTACACATAGAGAAAATAATTTTAAGGTTTTATGGGCATGCTACCAACAAAATATCTTCCAACCTTGAACTATACTTCTTATGAGAGAAATTTCATAATCATTCAAAATTTATCAAACTATATAATATAAAATTGAGATGGAAAATAAGACATAATTTCAACTCCAAGCTTTTAATTTCTTAATTTCATAAATTAGTCTCATTTGTTCTCCACTTCACGTTCCTCCAATATTTGTGTTTCTCATCAAATTTTTAGATTTGTGCATGCAAAATTACCAAAACAAGCTAACATTATTTTACAACACCATTAAAGAATAAAGGTTACCAGGTGAAAGTTGTTTGAGGACATGAATAACGAGGTGTGGAGCTCGAAGGTCCACCAACAAACCGTTTGACATATAAAGCGTGTTATGAGACAATCATTCAAATAACATTCAATTGTTCACATGAAATAGTTATTTCTTTAATACTAGTTGCATATCTGTGGACTCGATGTCAAAAAAAAATAAGGGTCTACAAGAATGGTGCACAAATCATGAACATTCCAACCCTAAATTTTCATCATATTGATTCTACTAATTTAGTTATTCTTACATTTCAAAATAGAATTAATAAACAAAATTAAATTAATTTGCTGAATTTTACCTTAGTATCAATTTCGAATGTTTCATTCAACAGTGAATCTATCATAACCATCTAATATATAGTTGATGTAGGTTGTGTAGTTGTATCATGAGCATTCTAATAATCATATGTGCAAAAAACACCACAAGAGTGACAATGGTGGGGTGAAACTCTAGGCCTAGAATTCTCATCCACATCAAGCTCTACTAGAGGCCTCACACATTATACAATGCTCTGAGTGAGTGAGCTAATCGACTCCAACATGTCCACCTCAAAACTATCCTTCACAAAGGAAGGAACGGTGACATGCTCCACCATGGGTTTGACCAAGGGTCTTGGTGCCAACTTTGGATTACGCCGTGCACCTAGTCTATCATGTGTGGAGCCCCCACCTCTACCCTAAAAGTCTAAAATATCAAAATAATTGGCACCTTACTGAGGACAAACTCACAATAGAGTTTACTCAAAAAATATTGTGGAATCTCATAGTTATTGCATGGAGTTTGGTTAAAAACCATCCACCACCACTCCTAAAACTTATTTTTTATTAATTCATGGTGGCTGATGAGCCCAGTTTTTGGCACATCTAAATCATACTTTTACAAACACTTTTATGCTTTTTCATTATGCTAAAACAAAAATTTGGTGCTGATTATGGGATAAAACTCAAACTTTTTATGCTTAATGTAATAAGTATATTACATAAGTCTTCCATGGTTATTACTTTAAATGTTTTATTAGTTTGATGAATGCCTTAGTAAAACTTGTGTGATGAAAAACCTCCTGCAACCTCTACTGTTGAACTTCCTGCAGCCACGCCTGGAATAATGTTTGCTTTAGATGAATGAATAAAATGATGAATCGTCTTAAATGTTGAACATGTTGAGCTAACTCTCTACCTCAGGAATAGCCGGTAGGATATTTTGCAGGTACCACGATTGGAGGAAGGAATTCAATTCCCACTCGCAGGTAAAAGACCAAATCAATGAAGACTGGTTCAGCTGCTAAAGAATAGGGAGTCGGTTTCAACTCATCCGCCATACAAGAGGAGTGTTTCAGAAATCTAGCTCAGGCATCTTGATGGTGCATAAATCTAGGATGATGGCACTTTAAGACTAATAAACTGATTTGACTCATTTCTATCCACCTCTTTGCTAAGTTAGTTAAATGTAATAAAGACCTCCCGATTTATAAGGGGAGGTTAGTTAGTAGTTAGATTTAGTTTTCAATAAATAGCCCATTCTCCTTCAGAGAAGGGGTTGGAAAATTACTGTGTAAACACATTTTTAGTTTCAGAAATACAATCAAGAGAGATTGTGTGCTATGTACTATTTTACCTTGAATCAATAAAGTTTATGAAGTTTTTCACCTAATCTATTGTCTAATTTTGGCATTACCTAAGGGGACCCACTTAGGGAACTACTTACACTTTCATTCTGTATGTTAGGATAGCTGCATTTTCTTTCATAGAAGTTAATGTGTCTATTCCTGCAGCTGGCAGAAACACAGAGCTATCAACTATTCCTACAACCACTAGATGCAGAGTACTTTCATCTTTCAGTTTTTATTTCCAAAGCAAGTTATTTAGTAAAGTTATCCCAGTAATTAGAATTCCAGTATAAAGCATCTTAGGAAATCATGCATGTCTGGAAAGGTGATTAGTGCATATATTGTGCTGACCCATTTCAAGTTTACATCCTCGGGTTGATAATTAAATGAGGTTCTTTAGCAGATTATGGCTACTGGTTGTTATGTTCAATTCCTAAGTAGAGGAATTCATATTCCTAGTTATTAAGCTAATTAAAGAACACTACTTTTTTGGTGTTGTTGCTGGGGATGGTGTCAAACTAAAGACCTATTGCGGGCATGCTAGTAGGTAGCTTGAAGTTTTATTCCTAGAGTTTAGATCAAAATTCACTATTCTAGCATTTTTCCATAGTTAGATTTACTTCTTACTATATGCTTAGAAGAAGAGACCAATTTGGAAGATTCCTTTCTAGAAGTTTAGATATCCAAGAAAACGACCCAGAGATTGACCCAAAAATTTCCCCAGAAGAACCATATTTGGATGCTGGTCAGGACCTAGTCACTTCATCTTCTTCTTCCTCAAAGATCAATTTTAACCTGTTTGATGAGCCTGATAATCTTGATTTACTCACAACACAATTGAATAACCTGCACACTTTCAATAACCAGCACCCCCATAATAATCCACTTGCCCTTGTTGTCTACCAGCCAGGAGCTAACCCAAGATCACCACCAAGGATGGTGAGGCCTACTTTTCCATTCCCACTCCCTGACTTCCATGACAATAATAATCTCAAGAATATCCCTACCTCTTTGCTTCCAAAATTCTATGACCTTATTACAAAGGACCCTCATACTTTCTTGTTTGAGTTTGACATCCTATGTAGGAGTTATGACTATACTACTGAAGCCCATAAGATGAAATTATTTCCTTCTACTTTAAAGGAGTCAGCCTTAAAATGGTTCATGGGATTGGGGGCAATGCATCAGACACTTGGGATGAATTGAAGGAGTTCTTAGAAAATTATAGAGAATATTGTAGGGGAAATGATATGAGAGGAGATGACATCTTTAAGATGTCACAAATGGAGGATGAAACCTTGGAGGACTATGTGTCTAGGTTTCTATTCAGTGTGGAGAAAAACACTCAGCACCAGCTAAATGAGGAGTCCAAAAAACTTCTCTTTCTAAGAGGAGTCAATGATACCTGCATGGAAGCACTAGACCTCATGGCTAGAGGAGATATCACCCAAAGTAATTGGGATGACATTAAGAAAATCTATCTCAATTACTCTAAGGAAAATGTGAAGAAAGGCAGGGGGTTTCGACCCTCTATTGCAAAAGGAGGTGGCTCAAGCGTATCAAAAGGAGAACTCGCTAATCTTTTGTCTGACTTCAAGAAAGATATTATAAATGATGTAGCTACTCAGTTGGACACCATGCAAGCTAGAAGGAAGAAAGAGGAAGCTGATGTGATGCTAGCTGAATATTGCCCACTGCAGACAGAGGAAGAAGGACTGCAGATGCAAGCAATAACCAATTTAGAGGTGCAACATCTTCCTACTAAGTTCAAAGCCATTGAAGGAGAGGAAGAAGTATTCTTTGTTGCTCAGCACAAGCCATGGGCCCCAAGACAAGGTATGCCTCAAGATCCCTTGCAAAATTTTGGTTCATATAATAATCAGTGGTAGAACCAGTACCCTCCAGGTTATGACCCATATTCTCAACCTTAATGGAATAATCTTTGGCCAAATGCTCAACAAAACCGTTGGCAACCCCCACAAGGAAACTGGTAGTCACCACAGCAAAATCAGTGGCAACCTCCATAGGGGAATTGATAGCAATGGTCAAATCCACCCACTGGTTTCCTGCAGCAACCCCAACAATAGTCAATTATGCCACCTCCTATAGCCAATCAAATCTAGAATCCAAAGCCAACCCAACTACCTGCTCAAGCAGCACCCAATCCAAATAACCAGCAACAACAGCAACAACAACACGTTTATTTCGTTGATCTAAATAATCAGCCTACCTATGCTCTCAACCTGAATAATATTAACTTACGTTCAGGAACTGTGTTTCCCACACTATCTCCTCCCATAATCTCAGAATTTCCATCCGAGGAGATTGAGCAAGAAGAAGATGCCAATGGCCTAGTCCAACCTACTGAGCCAATACAGACTCCATCATTACCTAAGGTATCAAATACACCATCACCTCCTTTCCAACAAAGGTTCGAAGGTGAAGTTGTTGAAAAGCAAGAAGAGCCTACCTTTGACATTCTTCACCAACTAAAGCACATATGTGTAAAAATTCCTTTGTTTCAAGCAATTAAGGAAGTGTCTATTTACAGCAAGGCCATCAAAGAAGCATATCTAAAGAAATTGGGTAGGAAGAAGAAAGACCCTTAGAATGTTCATGTTTTAGGCCAACTCTCTGATTTGATGCTAGGGAAGCTTACCATCCCAAAATATTCAGACCCTGGAAGCCTTGTTGTTGAAATTAATATTAATGGGGTTCAAATTAAGAATGCTTTAGTAGATCTTGGAGCTGCTATCAATGTCATGACCAAAGACCTTGTACTAAAGCTGAGTATTTCTAACCTGAGACCTACACATACAGTCTTGCAACTTGCTGATAGTTCAACTGTCAAACCTGATAGAGTAGTGGAAGACTTAGTTGTCACTCTAGATTCATGGGAATATCCTGCTAATTTTATGATTTTGTCTCCAAAAGCATCATTAGGAGGTTATCCTGTAATTCTAGGAAGGTCGTGGTTAGCCACTGCAGATGCTTATATTGGATGTAGGACTACTAACATGACAATATCTGATGGGTATAACACAAAGAAGCTTACCCTCTATTCTCCAACCCAGCCTCAACTTGAGTCTGGACAGGTCATTTGGCCTGATTTGGGGGAAGAAGAGGAAGTGAACTCGGTGGCCAGTCTCATAATGATTACCAGAGAGCCTTTCATTGCACAACAAGAAGAGGAAGATATATTTTCCAATATCCTGCTGAATATAAATGGTACCGAATAGCCTCATTGTGACAAAAATCCATGCTCTTTGCAGACCATTCTTCCTCTACCTACATCAACTCATTATCCTACAACAACTGACTGTTTGCACACATTATTGCCCCATGAAGTAGACATGACTTTTCTGTCTGAAGTATCCATGCTTGAATTGACTTCCCAAGTAGAAGTAGATGCAAGAAAAACCTTCAATATCAACAATAAACTTACCAGTAAGCAGTAGGAATCAATAGTCAAAATGCTTACTACCCATAAACCAGCTTTTGCCTGGGATTATAGTGACATGAAAGGACTTGATCCAAAGCTATGTACACACCAAATTTTTATCAATAGTGAGTTCAAACCTATTAGACAACCCCAGAGGAGAATCAACCTAGCCTTGAGAGAAATTGTCAAAGAAGAATTACAGAAGATGTTGAATGCTAGCTTTATCTACCCAATCTCGGATAGCCAATGGGTCTCCCCACTGGTTATAATTCCTAAGAAATGAAGAAAATGGAGAGTGTGTGTAGATTATAGGGAGCTCAACTCTGCAACAAAGAATGATTACTTTCCTCTTCCCTTCATTGATCAAGTACTGGATAATTTATCAGGGAAGAAGTATTTCTCTTTCCTTGATGGCTTCAGTGGATACAATCAAATCAAGATTGCTCCAGAGGATCAGGAAAAAACTACTTTTACATGCCCTTGGGGGACATTTTCCTACTCCATTTTGCCTTTCGGTCTCTGCAATGCACCTGTAACTTTCCAGAGAGCTGTAATAAGTATTTTTTCAGATATCTCATATGACTGCATGGAGATATACATGGATGATTTTACTGTTTATGGTGCAACATTTGAGGAGGCGCAGGACAACTTGAAGAAGGTACTATAGAGGTGTGAGGATCATAACCTATCACTAAATAGTCAAAAGTGCTTCATGATGATGCAAGAGGGAATAGTGCTTGGTCACTATATTTCTGCTGTAGGGATACAAGTTGATCCTTCTAAGATTGAAGTTATCTCTAATCTCCCATTTCCTACCAAGCAAAAGGAACTGAGAATATTTTTGGGACATGTTGGATACTATAGAAGATTCATCCAATATTTTAGTCAAACAACAGCCCCTCTATACAGTTTGTTGAAGAAAGATGCAGATTTTGCCTGGACAGAGGAATGTGAAAGAGCATTCCTTGATCTGAAAAATTGCCCTTACAAAAGCACCTGTGTTAAAAGGACCTGATTGGTCACTACCATTCCACATTCATAGTGATGCGTTAGATTATGCTATTGGTGTTGCCTTAGGACAAAAGGGTGGTTCAATTGAACATGCACTGTATTACATCAGCAAGAACTTACAAGGAGCTGAGCTCCACTACACTGCTACAGAAAAGAAAATGTTAGCAATCATCTATGCCCTCAACAAATTCAGGCATTATATAACAGGCTATCAAATATTTGTCCACACTGATCATGCAACAATCAGATATCTTATGAACAAAAGCTCAATAACAAGAAGACTGGCAAGGTGGTTGTTGCTCATGCAGGAATTTGGCATTATAATTGTGGACAAGCCAAGTAAAGCCAATGTGGTTGTTGATTTCCTATCTAGGATTCAAAGACAAGATAACTCTGCACTTATTGAGGATTCCTTTCCTGATGAGCATTTGTTTGAAATCAAGGTTATTCACCCACGGTATGCAGATATAGCAAATTATCTTGCTGCAGGAAGAACTCCTCCTCAATTCTCCCCTAAGGAAAAGCGATTATTGGTAGAGAAAAGTTTTAACTTTTCTTGGATTGCAGATTACATGTTTTATACAGGGCCAGATCAAGTTATGAGGAGATGTGTACGAGAGGAAGATACTCATGATATACTGCATGCAAGTCATGATGAGCCGTGTGGTGGATATTTTGCTGCAAAAATGACAGTAATGAAAATCTTAAATATTGGCTACTATTGGCCAACTCTGCATAGAGATGCAACCAAATACACCAGAAGATGTGATAGATGCCAAAGGATAGGAAGACCAACTAGATTAGATGAGATGCCTCTATTTCCACAAGTGATTGTTACCCCCTTTAACAAATGGGGACTGGATTTTGTAGGACCAATTGATCCGCCTTCAAATGGTAAGTCTTATATCCTTGTATGCACAAATTATGTGATAAAGTGGGTAGAAGCTAAACCTATGAAGCATTCTAGGGATAATAAAGTAGCAAAATTCCTCTATGAGGAAATATTTACAAGATTTGGTGTCCCTAGGGAAATAGTGACAGATCAGGGGGCACAGTTTACCTCTACTCTAATTATAGCCTTAGTTAATGAATATAAAATAAGGCATAGAAAATCAACTCCTTATCATCCACAAGCTAATGGCCAAGTGGAGATCACCAACAGGGATATAGAGGCCATTCTGACTAAGACTATAGATTTGCATAGAAAGGACTGGGTTGCAAGGTTACCAGAAGCTATATGGGCCTATTGAACTACATGGAAGACTGCTACAAGATATACACCCTTTGAAATGGTGTATGGTAAAATAGATGTGATGCGAATAGAGTTTGAACATAAGACTCTAAGAACAACATTGGAAATGGACATGGACTTAACAACAACACAAAAGGAAAGAGTCATGCAGCTCAATGCCTTGGATGAGCTCCGAAAGATTTCCCTGCACCACACTGAGATAATACAAAATAAGTGAATAAAATGGCATGATAAGTACATTAAAGAAAAGAAATTCAAAGTAGGAGATTAGGCTCTATTATATGACTCACGGTATAAGGAAAATCAAGGCAAATGGCAGACTAGATGGTTGGGTCCATATGAGATAGATGAAGTATTCACAAATGGTGTTGTACAATTAAGGACCATTGATGAGGTCTGGTTCAAGCTACTAGTCAATGGGCATCGTCTCAAGCTCTATTATAAGCCCATTGATAGGGAAGAATTTTTGAGCCAGTTCGAGTTTGTGCAAGAAACAGCTGATCCTGCATCCAAAGGGATACAGTTATCACTCGATTCCCTAGGCCATGCATAAAAGTGCATAAAACTGTCATAATAAAGGGGTCATCCACTCGGATCTCCATTCCATCCACTCACTCAATCTATAATCCGTCCACTCATACTCTTTTTTCCACCTCATCCACCTGTCATTCTCCATACCATCCACGTTTCTACGGATCACATTTTTCAATGACAAAGTGATGTCACATCAAGTAATTACGGCGGTTCCATCTAGGTGAGTTCCACTTCACTTTAAGATTGCTTAGTTGTTTTATTTATTACATTTATTTCGGTATTAATTAATACAAACTGCATTCCTATATGGCTGCCATCCCTTTCGGCCTTTCCACACAATTGGCCACATTTTTCCATTTTATATTTTTGTTCCACATCATTGTTTCCGCCACCTCAAGGCCTTGTCATGTCCATTGTCACTGTCATTTTGGCATGAGCTCCGGATATTTGAAAATCTTCAATTAATGAAATGAGCATCATACCTCCTGCAATAATGAACCTAAATATATTTTACTCATCTATGATTTCTTTCTCCTTCAAAGAAAATTGAATGTTTGAATTCCTTTTCCTATATTTTCTGTATCTTTTGAAGAGGGGTTCAAAAGTTTTGGTTGAGGGGAGGAAAGTGTTGTAGATTTGGGTTGCAGGAAGTTTTGATTGTGTAAGTTTGGAAAAAATCCAGGTGATCATCACCTAAAGGATTTGATTACAGAGAACTAAGGAGATGGGAGGACAACCGATTCGACATGAGCCTACATATCATAACATTTTGCTGCAGGATGTGCTACATGTGTCGCCATTCAGGCAATATGGGTGGCTTAATTACTTCCTGAAGCTTGAAAAATTTGATGCGAACATTGCAGAGGAATTTACAAGGACATTTCAAGAGGGAGAAGAAAAATTTAGAGGTGTAATAGTGAATGCATCAATTGACAGAATTGTGGAGATAACACGATTACCTCAAGTTGGAGAAACATTTCCTCGAGGGAGGGATGCAAAGAGCGCCAGGGCAGGATTTACTCAGCCGAATTACCCTCCATTACGGGTAGATAAGCAAGGTGCACAAAGGATGAGTTTGCTGTAGGACTGGGTGTCATGAGTAGGATATATAATCAAATACATAACCTATGAAGGTAGGTTTTCAATCCTGCATTCTCACCACTTCAAACTTTTATCTCATTTACGCCATGGATTGTTGATGAATGTTCCTGACTTCCTTTGCAATTTGTTATCCAATAGCACTGCTGAATTTAGAAAGGGTAGGGTTAACTCTGTATCCCACCACTGCCTTATTAAATTACTTGTTGAAAAATTTGTTCAAGATACAATAGGGATGACCTGGGAGGAATTCATTGTCAAATTTAATCCCAAAATTCAAAATGTTGGACCTAGAGGGGAACCTCCTACCTTCAAGCGACGAACCTACCAGTCCATAGGCCAAACCTCTACCACTATGTCCCCTATTTAGGAATCATCTGATTCACAGGATGACATTCATCTTTCTGAAAAAACCCCTATCAAAAATTTGGAGTCTTCTTCCAATGTTAAGAAAGGGAAGTCAACCATTGTAGCAACCCCTAAGCCTGCAAAAAGGAAACAAAAAGAAAACCTCTCTGTTCCTATGGCAAAAGCCTCAAAGAAGCATAAGACAATTCCTACTCCCATAAGAAGGAGTTCTAGACTCCAGAATTAGGAAGCTCGACAATCACTTAATGCTACTCATGTCGAACCACCAACCTCAGAACCTTCCAGTCCTATACTAGAAATGGAGGAACCTTTTGTTGTGGAGATCGTAGGTACACCTGAAGGAGTAGGCCTGGATGAATTGGCTGCCATTGCAGAGCAGATGCAGGAAAGTATGGCAGGAAAACTATATGATGAAGTAGGAAATGTTGGAAAGGAAGAGGTAGCAGTTGTGATTCCATTAGAAGGAAAGGGTGACAACATTGGCATGTCTATTGAGATTCCTGCTACCCAGGAAGATCAGGAAGGTTGGAAACAGGAAAGTAATTTAGGATAGGAAAACTCCGAGCCATCAAATAATACAGAGATAATTGGAGAAGAGGAACAAAGAGAGGTGGATGTAATTGAAGAAATATAGGGATCACTTGCAGTAAGCTATGATCATAGACCTCCTCTCCATGTCACAAACTTTGCTGCAGGAATGGCATGTTTTGAAGAACTCCAACATCAACAGACTACTTCTGCACTTGAAATTGAGAGATTACAAAGAATAATCCAAAACAAGAATCTAGAAATTGCTAACTTGAATGACACTCTCAACCAGGTGGTAGAGCTTGTTCCACTTCTAATGTAGTGTCGAGCGCCTTATCCTATTTATGTAATGTATCTCAAAGAGCTGTATTTGAACTTCCAACTGATTAGAATCTGGAAAGGTAAAAATCTTTCATTAGATACCCCAGAAGACTTTTATGAGGCATATAGAGATTCACCTCTGCACATCAAGAATCTTCTGTGCAAATTTTATATGCATAATTTGGTTGTACCCTAGGATAAAGATTGGAACCCCTTATGTTATGTTGGCGATATTCATATCAATGCTTTGATCTCCTGGATCACCAATGAGATAAGCAGGGGGGAACAATTTAATAGTCATCAACATGACGAGGCCAATATGTCGTTATTAGTGATGAATGAATCAAAGAATGGAATGGGTATCTACTTTGATTGGAAGAAATTGTGGAGAGATGAAAGAGTTAGGCCATTGATTGAGCCTTTGAGGCAAGAAATATTTTCTCAATATTCCCAGGTAATAAACAATGATCTTGGGGCTGCAAAATTGCACATTCAAACAAGATGGGAACATCTTCCATTTCAATTGAAAAGAGCAGAACCACATGCTCCTAATACCTTTACAAACACTTTTATGGTTTTTCATTATGCTAAAACAAACATTTGGTGCTGATTATGGGATAAAACTCAAAAATTTTATGCTTAATGTAATAAGTATATTACACTAAGTCTTCCATGGTTATTACTTTAAATGTTTTATTAGTTTGATGAATGCCTTAGTAAAACTTGTGTGATGACAAACCTCCTGCAGCCTCTACTGTTGAACTTCCTGCAACTACGCTTGGAATAATGTTTGCTTTAGATTAATGCTTAAATAGATGAATGAATAAAATGATGAATCATCTTAAATGTTGAACGTGTTGAGCTAACTCTCTACCTCAAGAATAGCCGGTAGGATATTTTGTAGGTACCATGATTGGAGGAAGGAATTCAATTCCCACTTGTGGGTAAAAGACCAAATCAATGAAGACTGGTTCAGCTGCTAAAGAATAGGGAGTTGATTTTAACTCATCCACCATACAAGAGGAGTGTTTCAAAAATCTAGCTCAGGTGTCTTGATGGCGTATAAATCCAGGATGATGACACTTTAAGACTGATAAACTGATTTGACTCAGTTCTTTCATTTCTATCCACCGCTTTGCTAAGTTAGTTAAATGTAATAAAGACCTCCCGATTTATAAGGGAAGGTTAGTTAGTAGTTAGATTTAGTTTTCAATAAATAGCCCATTCTCCTTTAGAGAAGGGGTTGGAAAATTACTGTGTAAACACATTTTCAGTTTCAGAAATACAATCAAGAGAGATTGCATGCTATATACTATTTTACCTTGAATCAATAAAGTTTATGAAGTTTTTCGCCTAATCTATTGTCTAATTTTGGCATTACCTAAGGGGGCCCACTTAGGGAACTGCCTACACTTTCATTCTGTAAGTTAGGATAGCTGCATTTTCTTTCATAGAGGTTAATGTGTCTATTCTTGCAGCTGGCAGAAACATAGAGCTGTCAACTATTCCTACAGCCACTAGATGCAGAGTAGTTTCATCTTTCAGTTTTTATTTCCAAAGCAAGTTATTCAGTAAAGTTATCCCAGTAATTATAATTCCAGTATAAATCATCTTAGGAAATCATGCATGTCTAGAAAGGTGATTAGTGCATATATTATGTTGACCCATTTCAATTTTACGTCCTTGGGTTGATAATTAAATCAGGTTCTTTAGCAGATTATGGCTGCTGGTTGTGATGTTCAATCCCTAAGTAGAGGAATTCATATTCCTAGTTATTAAGATGATTAAAGAACACTACAGTGGCACCAATGGATGGGGAACCTCTTGCATGCATGTGATAAAGGTGTGTTGGTTCTTGGGTCTATAAAAAGGGCACACAAGTCAGCTTTGCTATTTTTTTATTTTTTCACATCTACATATGAAAGACCACTAGTATAAAATTCTTTTAATTCATCCCTCTTATTCGACCAAAAAATTATTTTCTCACTCATGTCTCCTACATGTGATACAATCGACTTCAACGATTCGAAAATTCTTCTCCTATAAGGGTGGATTTCAACATGCTTAGTTAATCTTCCAATCAATTGTTAAATCTCTTTTTTTGTTGTTTTCAATTTGATTTAAGATATTTGATTGGGTTCCTTGTGGATTCCTATGAAATGATAGAGGGGTTTGAGGTTGTTCTTGTTGGGGAGGCTCTTCATGAGGGGGTGATTATGAATTATCAATGTTTAGAGGTGGAGATTGATTTCCTAAAAATTAAAACAATTAAAAAAAAAAAACCTATCTCAATCTACATTCTAATTCAAATTCGAAATTAAAATAGTATAAATACATACCTCTTCGATCTCTTCGACCTCTTTGATGTCTTATCAGAATTCTCACAAAGAATTACAAGCTAAATTTGATCTCCTTTTGATGAGCCCGAGTTGGAAGAGCATAAAATGGGAGCTAGGGTCGTAGGTTGTAGAAAAAATGAGGTGAAAAATGGCCTTTTTTAAAGATTTTGCATTTGGCAAGTGCCAAATTTGGCGCTCACCAAATGGTTAACTTGTTTGGCGAGCACAAAATGGTTAATTTCACATTTTTTCAGCAATATGGCACCTTTTTTATGTCACAGATTGGTGCACACATCCAATGGTACATCTTCTTCCTCTTTAGATTAGATTTGTTTGTGTTCCCCTATGCTTGTTTTTTAATGTTTGTGCTTCGCAAGGGGACCCTTGCTACCCTTATAGGTACTTGGATACATGAGAGAAAATATTTCATACAATTATTCTATTTGTCTCATTATTCTTTTATCTATCATAATCTTTGCTTTTTCACATTGGGAATGATGCAAAGCATTAGGGCATTTAGGCCTCTTCCATGATGTTGACCCAAGTTTTTATTTTACTTCATATGCTCTTCTTCCCATTCTGACCTATTTGTGGGGTGATGACAATTAATATATATATATATATATTATCTTATCTATATATACATCTATGATCTCTTCTAACCCTCAATAATTAGATCCCCCTATGATCTTGATTTCTTCATCTCTTTTTTCTCTTAATATTGTGGATTCTATGTTTTGTCCCTCGTGTGACAACATTCCATGAATACATCTTGCTATGTATTTTGTGCCACAACATCTCTTTGTCTTCCTCTTCTGCTTAGAATGAAATGTGCTCCTCAGCGTAGCACACATCATTCTAAGGGGGGATATCATATCTGTTTATTCTCATTTTTCAAAAAAAAATCTTTAAAAATATATCTTGATGTCTCATGATCTCGTCGTCTAGCTTTGGGGCAACCTGACTAGACTTGTATTTTTCGTCTCTTCTTTTATTATCCTACAACACATTTTGCAATAGCCACATGCCTATCTACTTGTTGTATGGTCTCTAGCATGCTAGCCATACCTATTAGAATTGTCTTTTATTTGATCAAATTATTTCATGTCTTCAAATTATATCATTTCTATGGATTTATCATATCTATTTTTTTCTTTTTTTGTCTATCGTGTTTGTTAGATACAACTAACATTTTATGGTGAGATTATAGCCAGTTTTTCAAGATGGAAGACCCATGTCCTCTTCGTGTCCTATCTCAACTTCTTTATCACATATACTAGATCAAAGACTTGCATCTCTTCAACCTCTTTCTACTTTAGCTCACACATGTTTGAATACCTATGCTTGCTAAAGTGGGGGCAAGTAATGTCATAAAATTTCATCCCATGCAATTTTTGTACTACATAAACTCCCCTTTAGCCTAATAAAATATGATAATGTAACTCCCCCTTTCACTTACCTTTAATTTCACCGTTAAATGCTTTATTTTTAATCTTCAAGTGAATTTTTTCGGGGACACTAGTGCAACGTGCAAACATCTATGCACCATGCAAATGTCATGAAAATATTCCTGATTTTATGGTCATTGGGATGTTACACTTTCGCTTGCTCGCAAATTGTAACACCTCTATGGTCTCAGACATTCCTGAAAATGCCTTCTTGCATGCTTTTCTTTCATTCTATCATTCCATTCTTCAATTCCTTCAACTCATTCTTACATTCTTTCACTCTCAAGCGCTCATTCTCATTCTCTCCTACACCATTATTCTTTCAAGTTCTATTGTTCTTGGCTTCTATATCAACATCTTAGCTCTCTCAACCCATCTAGAGTGTTGCATACTCCCCTTCGTCATCACAAACTTACTAAAGGGAGGGTAAATACACTCTCTTTCTTGCATTATCATCTTTGTTTTAGCAACATAATAATATTATAACATGTTTATCTTCTTTATCTTGTCTATCTTCTTTTCTATCATCTATTTTTTTATATCTATCTACTTGACTATATATGGAGGGGGGAACACCAAAACAAGGGTTCGACTAAGGAAAGCCCCAAAACAACCCCAAAAATTTACCTTGTTTTTTGTGTGAAGATTGTTGATTTGGAGCATTATAGGAGGCTTCGTAGCATTGGACATCTTGTGATTTCATTCCTCTTTTCCTTTTCGTCACTTTGTTTCATTTAGTTTAATCTATGCATGTTAATTATTTTTATGTTATTTTAAGTATTTTGTTAGTTTAGCATAAACATTTAGATTTTAATTTCTAGATAGATAGTAGACTCTTTGTGTTTTTGTGAGTATGTTTTGTTTTCAGCTCGTAGAAGACTACAACACGCCGTAGAGATGTCTGCGCGTCATGTTGTCATCCTTAGCTAAGAGCCAATCAACTTTCTCTTGAGACCTTTGAAGTCTGCTCTTTTGGTCTCTAAAGTCCTTATCCTAAAATATAAAATATAGTCAAAACTCTTCTTTACCTTCCTTTGTCACCTAAGCCTTGCCTTTGAGGTAGTTGAGGACCATTTTCTCCCTATAAACTCTTCTTGTTCTAAAGACTCAAGAGTAGAGAATATCCTCCTCCACAAAAGGTAAGGACTGTAAGAGAGGAGAAGGAATGATTGTAGAGGCTAATCATAAAGGAAAGGATAAAGCAGACTCAAGGGTAAAAAATGGGGAGAGAAGGGGAGAAGTGATTGGTGAAAATTTAAGGGAAACAAAATAATAGGGGAAAAAGTGGCAAGAAGTGGAAGGGGAGGAAGATATGAAGCAAATGGAGGGGTTGCTAATAGAAAGAAATAAGGAAAAGTAAGTATTAGAAAGGATATCAGAGACAATGAATTAATAATTCAAGGAGAATGATAAAAAGGACAATGAATTAGGAGAGCTTCTTGAAAAATTATCCAAGTTGATGGAAGAAAACCCATTATTAGAAGAAAAATAAAATGCTGAGGAAGAGGAAAGAGACGAGGGGGAAATAGTGGAAATAGAGTCAGAAGAGGAAGGCATGCTAGAAGAAATATTATTAGACCAATATCAATCAAAGTTGAGGAAACTAAAACTAGGAGAAAAAGGGAAAAGGGGGAGGAAGACAAATAGAGAAAGATTGGAAATTACAGGAAATATTAAGGGAAAAATGAAGCTAATGTCAAGGAGGGGAGCAACCCTTATCAGATCACAATGAGGATAATAACATAAAATGTTAGGGGCTATAATTCCCCTAAAAAGATGCATGATCAACCACCAAATTGATCAAAATTAAAGTTGACATTGTTTTGATACAAGAAACAAAATTATCACAACAAGAAAGCGGGAAATTAATGGGGAAATGGTGATAGTGGGATGGCTCCTTTGTGGAGGTGAATGAAGCATCAAGGGGACTAGGAATTTAATATGTAGATTGTATGAGCTACAAGTTGAACCAATGGCATCAGATTGGGAGTGGTAACTAGTCAAAATCAAGGTATAATGGCTATCAAAGGAGGTGTTCTTAATGAATGTATATGATCCAACACAAACCGTGAATAAAAGGAGACTGTGGGAGTATTTAATAGAGGTAGTTCATTCAGTGGGGGAGAAGAAAATAGTGATTGGTGGCAACTTCAATGCCACCGTATCGAGAGCTGAAAAATAAGGAGGTTCCCTATGCATGTCACAAGTATAAATAGATTTTCAAAACTTTATAAGAAACAATGATCTACAAGATATATGCCCTAAAAATGGTATATTCACTTGGAAAAATAGAAGGAAAGGGTTCACAAGTATTGTAGAGAGACTTGACAGATTCTTAGTGGGGGGTAATTGGGACATGGTTCAGGAAACTTATGAGTCCACAATATTAGCAGTGTCAGGCTCATATCACTTTCTAATAGTAGTAAACTTTTCACTGGATAAATTCCCTCTTAGATGACCATTCGAATTTGAGAGCACATGGCTAAGGGGGACAAAGTTGAAAGAAAAAATGAAAGAATGGTGGTCAAAGAAATCAGAGACAAGAGGGAAACACATGTTTCAATTATCTAATAAATTATAGAAATTAAAGGGAATATTAAAGGAATGAAACAAGAAAAGCTTCAAAAATATCTTTGAGGAGAAAGAAAGGTTGGAGGAATAATTGGATAAAATAAATAAAAAATTGATTAAGGGATGAGTAGAGAATATTATGAAAGGTAACAAGAAATAATGAAGGAATATTTTGAAGTATTGGTTGTTGATGGTGTTTTTTGCATGGCAACAACTCAAACAGAATATGATATCCTATCTCTCTTGAAAGGTAAATCTCTATGGGAAAAGAGATAACCCTAAGGTCTCTAATGTCAGGTCTTGAAAATGCAAATTAAACAACTCAAAGATAATGTGAAAATGTTGGTAATCACAAAGGGACCTTACTAAGCAAACACTGGACTCAAATTTATTAAATCTAGAAATAAGTTGATACTTTACACCCTAAATTTAACCCAGATAATAAAGAAATAACAAAAGATAAAGGTTTCAAAAATAATCCTAAGGCTAATCCTAACCCTAATATTAACAATGCAAAAGATAAGATGCTCAAAATGGACCGATCCCTCATAAACTACTTTCTGTTTGACCTAGATAAATCTGCAATCTTACAAGAATAGTGCAATATTCTAAGGTGTTAAAGATTTTTAAATCATGAATATTCATTCAAAACAACCCTATTGCAATTGAGATGAGCAAAAATTCATAATTGAACTAAGCACTTTTTAAGTCCAGGATAACTTTGCAAAGCAGCTAACAATCAACTAACTACAAAAAGTATGGACTAGAGATCGCTGCAAACATTTCAAACATGAAACCCTAAGCATTACCAAACCATCTAACAATAAACTAAAGAAATTTTAAAGATAGGATAACAAGAACCATGCCAGATGAAACTCAACACAAGAAAGATACCAAGTCACAATATCCTTTCTTATATTCAATCATCCAAAATGGCAACAATTCCAATCTTTTGTTACAACACTTGCTTGAAGATAAACCCTAATTACAATTCGCTCAAATATGAAATCTTCTAACCTTTCTACTATCTTATTCTATATGCTACTCTATCTATATACAAATGAGGCATCATGCCCAATTTATAGAGAACCCCCCAAGATAGGTCGGCCCAAATAAGGATTTACAATAATAAATTCCAAACAATAGGTCGGCCCAAATAAGGATTTACAATAATATATGCCAAACAATAGGTCAGCCCAAAAGATATTTGAAATCAACATGAAATGTGCAATTGCACCAATTTCATCCAAGTCGGCCTAGGGTCTCAAAACTCGTTCCACTGTATGTGAATAATGGGAAGCACAAACTTTGATGTAGCCCTATATAACTACTTCCCATCCTTGTCTTTGGCATGCTCCATTTCACCATGCACTGCCACCAATACTCTATCTAATTCAGCAATAAGTGGCACAGGAAAAACCTTAACCTTTCTCTCAAGAGACTTCATGTCATCTCTTGCTTGCCTTACTGTACCATCCCAATCAGCCCTATTTGTTAGATACCTATCAATAATTGCAATAAATGTTGCAGCATCATCTAGTTGATGCTCAGTAACTGGACCCTCACTAATTGGAGAGTAGACATCCCTCCACCATTTCCTTATTTTTTCCAAACTGAGATTTTTTGGGGCGAACTTCTTTCTCCCTGTCATGATTTCAAAGAATGAAATACACCTATCATAAATGGCAGTCAAGGTGTCCTCAATCTGCTTCCCCTATTTCTGTATCTTCTTCAAGGCCCTTTGCCTCATCTGCAAAATCTCAAACCATTCCCAAGGCTCTGAAACCCTTGAGAAAGGAAGAATTCCATTCTTCACTAGCTGATCCTCAATGTATTCCATAATGGTTTTTGTTTTCTACAACAAAAGATCTATGTCCTCCTTGTCTTGGGCTAGCATAGTCTTTAGCCAATCCACTGACCTCATGGAATTCCCTATAGTTGACAAGATGTCCTTGATGGCACCATCTCCTTTGGTTTGAACTCCCTGCAACCAACCGACTGTGGCATGTGTAGTGCCTTTCATCCTTTCAAGCTCGAAGATTGTCTCTTGAAGCAAGAAACCTGTAGCAGAGGAGGAAGAGCTAATGGACTGCAAGGGTTTCATCAACTCCTATAAGTACCTCTTTAATTTCTCATTCTCCTTCTCCAACTCATGCTTGGTCTACACCTCCTTCCTCAATCAGCCAAGGATTACAGCACTAGAGCCTTCATACTCCTCAATATCTTGTTCCATAGATCAATGGTATGCACGTGATAGTCTTTTGTAGTCACCCTATCTCTATCTTTATCAGGAGCAGGAGTAGCAATATGGGCCACCTTGTTATTGGACCCATCTCTTTCAATCCTCGAAATGACCCTAGCTTTCTTCTCTATTTTACCTTTCCCAATGTTAGCCATTAGGTCATCCCAATTGGGAGGAGTGTCCTCCACTATTACCAGTTTTCTCTTCAATTCCCTATCTAGCCAACCCGGAATGGTGGACTCTGTCTGCACTTTATCTTTCTTATCTTGATCCTATTGAACACTAGGTGCATCCTTCTCAATACTTGGCTTTGTAGGGATCTCCCTAACTAAATCCTCCTTATCCTGAGATTGCTCCTCCACCCTGCTCTGTGTTGGTAAAGGAATCTTAGTCGATATATCCTCCTTTTGAGGGGATTTGTCCCCATGTACCTCTGTAGGCGAATCTGCATAGGCCACCAAAGGAGACTGGATTACTTTGTCAATTTCTACCTCTGCATTGTAGAGGTCTTCTTCCTAGAATTCTTCTTCTCCCAAGTCCTTAGGATCTTCATCCTTCTTTGGTTCTTATGGCATACTGCCAGTCTCTTGAGGAAGGGAAATGTTCTCTTGTTCAATGATAGGAGCAATCACAGGAACATCTCCTTTTGTTGCAACATATTTTGGGGAAGGAGTCCTTGACCTCCTCATGTATACCTGTGTTTTCTCCCCTGAAATTTCTACCTCTACCATAGGTGGCTCAAATTCCCTTGGTGTCTTGGAAGTTTCTTTCTCCTTTTGTGATAGCTTCACAAGTCTTCTTTTCTTGAACAAAGGAGTAGTGGTATCTACTTATTCCTTTTCTTCCTCATCCTTTTCAGTTCCCTTTTTCCTTGAAACATGCCTTCTCTTTTTGGCAATGGGCTTCCTTTGTTTACCTGCCTCTACTACCTCTTCGGTTTGAACATCCCTAACCTTGACTTTGAAGGGAGAGTCCACCTTGGCCTTGCCTTTAGGATCTTGTTCATGTGATTCCTCGGAAGCAGAATGAGACTCCCAAGTCTCCCATTAAATCGTAGGTGCATTGCACACCTTCAATTTCCAACTCTAGCATTTTGTGCTTAAGCCACATTTTGGTGTATTTGATCATTGGAGTCATAATCTGCTCCAACTCTGTCTTTTCCTCTTCTAACTAGTAAATCTCTCCAAATGGCTTGTCATTCACAGCCTCAAAGATGTGGCCTTGAATCAGATTCCCATCTTCTTCAACCTGATCAGGAATTTCCTTTATGTTATATAATCTCACCAAGTCCACTGACAACCTGGAGAATTTCTTCTTCCTAACATCAAACTCATCACCAAGGTTAGCCCAATAGTCCTCAATGTTGTCCTTGTGACTATATTATATTTTGGCCTTCTTTTGTGCCTCACCAGTGATATCAAATCTGACCCTTTTAGAATGGAAAGAAAGACCAAAAGTACTCATCTCCTCTTCAGAAGCATGGGCTAACTGGATGGAAGGGCATACCTCATTTGTGCCTATCTTCAATGGGAATTCATTACCAAACCCTGCCTTATGTTTCTCTCCATTCACAACCACATCGAAGTCACAAATCTACCTTGTGACTTCCAACAATATGACATGATCTGTTGGGTACCTTGGAAGTTTGTAAGGAGCCCTTTGACAACCATCAATTCTTATGTAAGAGAAGGTAGGGAACTAAATGAACCAGGCCCCAAACCTTCTGATCAACTCTTTGGCCTTGTTTGAAATTCTAACATGTTCAACACCTTGCAACAACCTATTAATATACATGGTGAATGCATCATTCACCCTTTTATAGCTTCCTCCTCCCAGGTGAAGTTGTGGATACACCTCATAGATTGCATCTTGCCCAAATATACCTCTAGTACTCAACCCCTTGTATGGGTGAAATCTTGAAAGTGCATATACCAAGTAAGAAGTCATGGTGAAGGTCTTTGTCTGTAAAACATTGCACATTTGTTCATGGATCACTGCACTTACAGCACCTGCCCAGTGGTAATCTATACCTTGCTCCATCTGAGCAATGACATTGAACATCCAACTCTCAAATACCCCTACATTCTTCAATCCTACCAGCCTGCTGAGGAGAGTGATGGCATCATAGTACTCCCTTCTAAATTTGAGTCTGACTAGCTGTTTAGGCAGCTTGGAGAAGTGAGACTTGGGCTTCTCCAACCAAGAGTTGATTACCTGCTGGGATTTAACAACATTCTCCTCGTAGTATTTCTTGGCTACATCCATATCAAAGGCCACCACATGTGACCTATCAGGCATATCAAAAGTTTGAGCAATGGACACAGGGTCAAATTTTGCAACAACCCTTCCCTGAGGACCAAGTATTCTTTGTGTTCCCCTATCATAATTCCTGGCACACTCAAGTACCAACTCATAACACTGTACTGTAGAGGGAAATCCAGCCACATGTGCCAACCCAAACTCCAATGTTCTCTTGGCCAACAAAGGGAGGTTTTGTGCTGCCATTCCAGCCTTAAACTCCTCGTAGTCCCACATTCCAACATTGGTATCATTAATCCCTGGCCAGACGAAAGTCAATATGCTCTCAGGAATCTTACTCTTTATGTCCATTTTTACTCTTTCTGCCTCGGAGATAGCAAAACCTTCAGCACTTGGATCCGTTACCTTTCCCTTGCCATGCCCAACAACAACATGTCTTGATCCAACCTGCAAACAAGTAAAGACAACAAAACAAGATCCAAGATAAACAACAAGTGTCAAAAATCAATTATTCCAAAGTTTAGGATTTATCCCCCTTCATGGAATCCAGACTGGAGAGGAACTCCAGGGAAATTTGGACCAAGCGAAATCCAGCGAAATAGGCATACAAACATCCATATCACAATTTTAAGCAATCAATTTAATCAAGGAATCCCTTGATACAACTTAGCATAGGTTCATTTGATCATTCAAATGCATCATCATCAAGCAAATTCTTATATAATCATCAAATTCTTCATTCCCACAAAACCTCAGAAAAATCTGCCTTAGATGGAAATCTTCGAGAATAGCAATAGTTTCAACAAGCCGGTAAAATGAAGGAGGCATAGAACATTCGAGAAAATCCCGAGGGTGCGGATTCTAGTGAAGTTAATATAATTTTACCATTAAAGCACAATTTCAGGAGAATGACCAAGCAACAAACATTGGGAAAATCCAGAGGAAGCGAAAATCTGCAAGACAAGTAAAATTCTAGATTAAAGGCAATTTATGAAGAACAAAGAGGAAATGGGAAAACTCGAGGAATTCCAATAGAGACAAAATTCTGTGAAGACACCAAAAACCCGAACACCTACATTTCTCTTGCCCTCACCCAAATAGATCGAATGATCATGGACTAAGAACCTGGAGCTTGACAACAACTTGACCTCTACCTCCAATGGATCAATCTTAAATTCAAAACTCATCTCTTAGTGAAATGAGAGGGATTGGCAATGCCCTAGATCAAAAACCCTAAATCTTCTACCATGGAAGCATGGAACATCTCGGGCACAACTTGTTTGTAGGATGATAGAAAATTCATGGAAAATGCAAGCAAGCTACCCGAGACAACAATGAAAGACAAGTTGAAAGCAAACACCCAGAAATGGTGCTCGACTAGAATGGGAAATTCCCCAGCATAATGAATGTAAAATGCTAAACTGGCAAAGCATGAACCCCAAAAAATGCCCAGGAAGCATGCACAGTCAGTAAGAATGTATCAATGAATAATATGAAGGCACCCATAGCAAAGAAATCCAAACCAAAAAGAGAGAGAGAACATTCACATACCATGAGAATAGAGGAAACGAGACCAAGGAAGTTGGCAATAAACCTCAAGCACGAGCAAAACATGAATGGCGCTCAGGAAATCCAAATGCAACACTCGAAGACACTTCCAAACGCACAATCCAGCAACACACCTCAAGCTCAAGCACTCAAAACTCAAATGGCAAGTAAACAATCAAACTCAAATGGAAAATCACTTCCCAAAACTCAATGTAACATTGCCTAAGAAGTCATGAAATCACCATTAATGTGATTGACAAGACAACTTAGACCAAACCCGGGAATCCAACAGAACAATGGACTTCGAAAAAATTTGAACATGATGGATTTCCAAGGATGACCAAAATCCCTGGACTCCAACAAAAAGCAGTTGTTACCAAGCTCTGACAGGAAACCGAGAAAGTCCTCCCAGGGTGGATTTTCCTGAAAACAGTGAAAAACCCAGAATTTACCCAGAATTTAAGGTTTTCAATATAAATCACAAATGGATCATTCCAATAGGCAAGATAAACATCAAAGCACATGCCCAAGCAAGAAATACTCCAAAAAAGAAGGGCCAAGACACCAAAAGCGAAAGTCCAAAGAATGAAAAAAGAGGGTCCCTACTTTTAGTTGGGCATGTGTGCAAAAAATGCACAACATTGGCCAGAGAGGATGAATTTTGGCATCAAAAATCAAGAGAGATATGTCTGAGAGAAGGAGATCGAAACACCATAACACCACCAAAGAAAATAGGTGCAAGAATAAGATCACATAAATACTGAGTAGAGAAGGGGATAAGCTACAAATAGAGGAAGAGATAAGTAAGGAGGTGGTGGGATATTTTGATCAACTACTAAACAAGAAATTTAGCAATGATGAAGAGATAAGAAAAGGAGTCCTACAATGTATTCCAAAACTAATGTATGAGTCCCAAAATAGAATTCCGAACACTCGGTTGACAAAATAAGTTAAAAAATAAATGTTCCATTTAGGAAGGGATAGAGCACTCAAACTGAAAAGCTTCCCTACAAGTTTCTCTCAATAATTATAGGACGTAGTAGGAAATTATCTTATGATGGTGGTGGAAGAATCTATGAAGAAAAGCACTATGCTACAAGATCTAAACAACAAATTTTTAGCCTTAATCCCAAAAAAATAGG
The DNA here is from genome assembly GCA_007115665.2 of Sequoiadendron giganteum. Lineage (NCBI taxonomy): Eukaryota > Viridiplantae > Streptophyta > Pinopsida > Cupressales > Cupressaceae > Sequoiadendron > Sequoiadendron giganteum. Next base: position 237,815,456 of record CM021105.1, on the reverse strand, counting down.
AGACTGGAAAATGGAATATTTTCAATTGATATCACTATGCAACATAGCTTGTAAAATATTGACGAAGGTGATAGAAAAACTATTGAAAGGAGTATTCATATCTATAATATCAAAAGAGTAGAGTGGTGTTACCCTAGGGAGGTCAATAATGGAAGGCATCATTATGGCATATGAAGCAATTCACATGATCAGACATGCAAAGTGTTGGATGTGGTGGTTGAGTTGTTGATATGATGTTTTCATTGATGTCAACACTATTAGTATTAATGTCTTTAAGACTATATATGTCAAGGATATTGAGAAAATTGTAATAAAACATGTTATAGGTTGTTTGTGAAGCAATGAAGATCAATATCGTAGAAAGTTCAGTATGATGATGATCATATATTAAGGATTAAAGGGTTTTTTTTCAAGCCTATCTAGTTTCTACTCCAAAATTTTCAAAGGTGCGCATGAAGATTTAAGGAAGTTATAAGTTTATGTGTTCTGACAGCTATTCTGTTACTACAAATGGTGTTTATGAAAGAAGATAACGTGATTCTGGTAATCTGAGTTGGTGCGTATGTTCCTATGGTGTTTGTGGATGTTTATAGATCATGTTCTATCTATGTTGCACGTCCACATTGATCATTGTGCTCATGATCCAATATTTTCTCTCGTGTGTTCATGTTTTTCATGTTCATGGCCGACAAGGTGTTTGAAGCATGTTGTGGATCTTTGAGGAAGAATGTTTGAAGGTGTTTTGTGTTCGAGGATGTTTTTTTGGGTCTCTATTATGTTGTGGCCAACCTTGGTTGATGCACATTGATAATCTTTATTGTTTTGGGCTGACAATTTGTATTCATTCTTTTATTTTGTTGAAGCCAACATAAAGCAATATAATTTCTTGTTGCGGATATATATATGGGATTGTTTATCTCATTTGAGACAAGTGTGATGTGAAGTGTGCAAGTTCTATGTGCACAAAAGGTTTAGATCATTCAAAAGCATAGCAGAGTGTGAAGAAGAGTGAAGGAGAGTGAAGAAGTGTTCATGTGCCTAACCAGAACTGTAATCAAGCATTAGCAGATGCTACTTTCTTAGTTCAAACTCTTCAGATGGATTTAATTTGAATATTTTTTGTAAGATAGTGAGTCTTCCTTTGAGCAGTGAGCTCTAGGTAGTGTGCCTAAATTCATGTGCATTCCTCTTATATTCTTCTTATACTGTTAACAGGGTATAACTTGTTGATTAACCTCCACCATGGTTTTTCCCCTAACAGGGTTTCCACGCAAAAAATCTTGGAGTTATGTGTGTTTCTGATGTGTTGTTGATTCATTCTTTGATTGTTATTAATCAGATAGGAGATTAAAGGTTAATAAGTTTAATAAGTCTAAAAATATGTGACAACTGATTCAACCTTCCCCTCTTAGTTGTCTTCCCTTGTGTTGCCAACAATTGGTATCATAGTAGGTTCCTTGGAAGAAGTTTAATAGCTTGAGGTGATTCGAGATGGCGACATACAAGAAGGATAGTCTGAGACTTGATGGAAGAAATTATTCTCTTTAAGGACTTGAATGGAGTGTCATTTGAAGTGCATTGGTTATCCCTTCTGGAATATTACAAAGAATAGGTATGTTATTCCTCAAAATGGTCCCTCCACTCCTGATGAGATCAAAGAAGTTGAATATAATATCAAGGCTATAAAATATTGTTGAGTGCTCTGACAGATTCTAATATGACAAATGTTATGGATCTAAGAACTGCTTGTGAGATTTGGAAAAACTTGGAAACTTTATATGAAGGTGATGCTAATGTGAAGATGGATAAGCTACAATGTCTGAAAGGAAAATATGAACTATTGAAGATGAGTAATGATGAGAATATTGATAATTTTATGTAAAGAGTGAATGAACTTGTGTGTAGTATCAAATGTGTTGGTGGACAGGTGAATGAATTAGAGATTGTTGCTAAAGTTCTTAGATCCTTACCTAATGCATACAAAATCAAAGTAGCAGCCATTGAGGAGATCCAAATTGTGACAAATATAACAAGAGATATGTTGTTTGGTAAACTTACTACTTTTGAGTTCAGTGAATTCGGTGATGCCCTTCCTAAGACAAAATCTACATTTAAAGCTACTACTTCTAGGAGAGACAAGCAGAGATATGATTCGGGTGAAATTTCTTCTAGAAAGGTATTCAGATATAAGGAAGAAATGAGACAGGTTGAAGAAGAAGAAAGAGAACTAAATGAGCTTGAAGCACTTATTGTCAAAAGGGAAGCCAAAGGAGAAGTTAAGTATAAAGGAAAGTTGCCTATTAAATTTTTTTCTTGCAACAAGATAGGTCATTTTACATCAAGGTGTCCAGAAAGAGTTCCTAAGCCAAGACCTTACAAGCCTAAATTTCAAAAGAAGTGTTACTATGTTGCTGATGAAGATGTGACAGATGATGAATCTGACAAAGGGAATGGAAGTGAATATGAGTTTGTATTTATTGCTATCAAGGAAAATAAACTCGTGTATATTGAATCTGCTAGTTGTACAAATGTGGAAAAATCCCTAGTTTCTCGAGTTGAGGAAAAAGATGAATGGGTAATTGATAGTGGATGTTCACATCACATGATAGGTGATCAAAGTAAATTTGTAAGCTTGGAGAATTATGATGGTGGTGTTGTAATATTTGGTGATAAAAATGGTGGTATAATTTGTGGTAGAGGATTTATTTCTTTTGATGGTAAGCATAATACTAATGATGTTCTTTATGTTGAAGGTTTGAATCATAATCTTTTGAGTGTTGGATAGATGGTTGATAAGGGATACAATATTCAATTCAAAGATGGAAAATCTTGCATATTGGGAGGTTCTAGAAATTTGATTGCTTTAGGTACTAAAAAAAAAGGTAACATCTTTCATCTGAATGTTGCTAGTAAAAGTTGTTTGATTTCTCAAGTTGATGAAAGTTGATTATGGCATAGAAGAATGTGCCATGTAAAATTTGATAATATTATAAGGATAAGTTCCTCACATATTGCGATATATCTTCCTAAGTTGGTGAAGCCTACTAATACCATATGCAAGGAATGTCAGTTGGGAAAACAAACTAGGATTTCATTTCAAAGAAAACAACATTGTTCAAATGAATTGTTGGAGCTTGTGCATACTGACTTGTGTGGTCCTGCTAGAATCAAAAGTCTACAAGGTTACAGGTACTTCATGTTGATTATTGATGATTACTCTAGGATGATGTGGGTTACTCTCTTAAGGGATAAATTTGAAGCTCTAGAAAAGTTAAAGATCTTTAAGGCTATGGTTGAGACAAAGACAGGTTTGAAGATTAAGTGTCTAAGATCAGATAAAGGTGGTGAATTTACTTCCGGTGAGTTTAATTATTTTTTTGAAGAACATGGGATAAAGAGACAATTATCTACACCGTGAACCCCTCAATAGAATGGAGTTGTGGAAAGGAAGAATAGGACAGTTCAAGATGTTGCTAGAACTATGATGTTGGAAGGAAATGTCCCTCATATCCATTGGAGAGAAGCTATGAGTACTGTTGTCAATATCCTTAACCGGGTACAATTCAAAGGTAATACTGGTAAGACTCCTTTTGATCTATGGTTTGGTCATAAGCCTACTATTAGATACTTCAAAATCTTTGGGAGTAAATGCTATATCAGGAGAGATGAAGATATAGGAAAGTTTGATGCTAGAAGTGATGGAAGAATCTTTCTTAGTTATTCTACTAAGAGTAAGGCCTACCGGTGCTACAACATGAGATTGAAGAAAATGGTTGAAAGTGAAAATGTTAAGGTTGATGAAGAAATTTCCAAACCCTCCAAAATCTATGAATATGATTATGATCATCAAAATGACAGTACAAACAAGATTCAAACTTCAAATCAAGTTCAGATCATTCTGGTGAATAAAGAAGATCGAGAAGAAGGAGAGACTAGTGAAAGTACAAAAGAGAGAACACAAGAGCGTGAAATTCAAGAACACTCTAAGACTCTGAGGTATGTGAGATTAAATCATTTAGAAAATCAGATTATAGGAGATAAGAACAAAGGTGTCTAGACTAGGAGAAAAATTGCAGATGAATACTATTTAATTTCAAAAGCTGAGCCAAGTAATGTCAATGAAGCATGCAAAGATGAACACTAGATTGAAGCAATGAAAGAACTACAACAAATTGAAAAGAATAATACATGGATTCTTGTTCCTAGACCTAAAGACAAAAATATAATTCAAACTAAATGGGTCTTTAGAAACAAACTGAATGAATAAGGTGAAGTTATCATAAACAAAGCAAGATTGGTATGCAAAGGATACTCTCAGATGAAAGGAAATGACTTTAAAGAAAAAATTTATCTTGTTGCTAGAATTGAAGCTATGAGACTATTTCTTGCTTATGTTTCTTACAAAAAATACAAAGTTTATCAGATGGATGTCAAGTCAGCATTTCTAAATGGTGAATTAGAGGAAGAGGTGCATATTGAGCAACTTGATGGATTTCAATTGACTGGTTAGGGAGATATAGTTTATCGGTTGAAGAAATCATTATATGGACTCAAGCAAGCCCCTAGAGCTTGGTATGCCAAATTGGATAAGTATTTGATGAAGCTTGGATTTAAAAAAGTTACTATTGATAGTAATCTATATTTGAAGATTGATGATGATAAATATTTGTTTGTGGAAGTCTTTGTTGATGATATCATTTTTGGAGGAGATGATGGTTTGTGCATGAAGTTTTCTAATGAGATGCAAAATGAGTTTGAGATGTCAATGATTGGAGAGTTGAAATTCTTTTTGGGATTGTAAATTACTCAAGTAGATAAAGATATCTTTATATCTCAGTCCAAGTATGTGAAAGAACTGCTAAAGAATTTTGGTATGGAATATTCAAAGCTAGTTGGTACACCCATGGTGACCAGATGTAAATTGACACAAGATGATGATTATTTGAAGGCAAACCAGACCAGATACAGATCAATGATTGGTGGATTTCTTTATTTGACTCAAACTAGACCTAGTATCATGAATTCTATATGCATTGTTGCTACATTTTAAGTCGATCCTAAGGAATCTCATGTGACTATTGTGAAGAGAATTTTCAGATTCTTGAAGGGAACAGTTGATTTTGGCCTATGGTATCCTAAAGATGGTGATCTTACTTTAAGTGACTTTAGTGATGTTGATTGGACAGGAGATTTGAATGACAGGAAAAGTACTAGTTGTGGTGCCTTTTTCTAAGGGAAGAAGTTGGTGTCTTGGTTAAGAAAAAAGCAGAACGTTATTTCTTTGTCTATTGCAAGGGAAAAATATGTTGTTGTTGCCAAAAATTGTACTTAAGTATTGTGGATGAAGTAGATGTTGAAATATATCAGAGTTGTGTATGATGAACCTATTTCCATATTCTGTGATAACTCAAGTGCTATAAAAATTTCTAAGAATCCAGTACTACATTCAAAGACAAAGCATATATCTATCAAGTGTTATGCCTTGCATAACCACCCCATCTTTTGCCTTGGTCAAAATGGGTCCCCCTTTGTTAGTTTTATCTTTTGTTGTTCTTTAAACAAAGTCTCGAGTCTTTTGCTTCCAACACTTTGTTTTATTTTGATTTAGTCCGTCGGAATCAGAGCCGGAACCAAATCGGGTTCTGAAACTTCTTTCAAAACTCATTCTGATTCCCATCCCAACAATCTTTCCTTTTGGCCTTTTGTTTTGTCTTTATCGGAGTTGGAACCAGAGTGGATGATAAGCTGGTGTTTATTGGAAATTGCAAAATCAAAATCCATCTCGTCTCTGCCTCCGCTTTTGCAACTTTTGTTTTAGTCTATGTCCTTTTGTTAAGTTTTGTTATATCGGTCTCTTTATTTTACTTTTTTGTGTTTTGTTTCATTTTATGTTCTATTAGCGGACTTGGACCCGGACCCAAAATGGGAATGAAGTTAGGAAATTTCTTAAGTTTCCGAATCAGTTTCCATTCCGATTCCACCCCCGCCATTTTCTTGGTCGTTAACTATTGACTAAAGTCGCACTATAGTGAAGTGTTTGTTCTTCTCTAGTTCTGACTATGCTTAACTGCATTTAATGCATTAATGACAGCTATTATGCATAGGTAAGAGCTCTCATTTTACCTTCATTAAGGATTAAATGTATGTCTATTATCATTGTTAAAAAATTGAAGAGTGAAATAGAGCAACTGCGGAGTCCATCTGAGTGAATCGATTGAAGAAGGAGGAGTAGATAATCGTTTGAAAATCAATTCAGTAGGTTAGCCATGTTTTGCGTTTGAGGTAGGGTTCTTTTCTTGTTTTTCTTTTATTTTTCTTTCGTGTTCTTCGTTCGTATTGTTTGATTGATTGTTTTAGATCTTTGAATAGGATCATTTTTTTGAAGTTTTGCATGTTTGTTTTGTTTTCTTTCTTTCTTTGATGTGCTTGTTTTTGTGCTTGAGTTTCTTGTTTTAAAGTGAGTTAGGGCATAGTCGCTTTCACATTTTGTCATGATTGCATCATGCTAGGTTAGGTTTTTAAATGCGTAGATTTAGTTAGGGTTTTTCACAGTGAGGTAGATTAAATGTAGATTTTTACAGTGAGTTAGGGTTAGTTGAATCTCGTTTTTACTTAGGGTTTTTTCGCGCATTCAATATGGTAAAATAGGAAGGGTTAAATCCATGCCCTAGTTTTATCGTGTTTTCTAGGTTAGGGTTTTTATGTGTTTCTGTGATCACATTTAAAAGATTAAAATATGATGCCCTAACATACAGTCGTCCCCACGGTCATATGGGTATAGTCTTTTCCTATCATATTTAAGCCTCGTTTCATTTAATATGACCTTAGTTTTTAAATCATGAAGTTATGCATTTAAAATTGATAAAATCTTTTGATGATGTCATGGTCAACTTAGCCGGAAGCGGGATCAAAATTGATTTAGAGTTTTGGATGTGTTTTATGTTTAGTGTCAATTCCATCTTCCATCCCATCTCTAACTCCACTTATAATGAGAAGCTTTTACTTATAAAAATGTTTACCTAGTGGAAGCAGAAGTAGAACCATAATAGAATATGAAAATAGAAAATCTTTAGGAAACTGAATCAGTTTCGTTTCTGGTTCCGGTTTCGATCGCTATTTCACTTCCGACTTCGACCCCGCTTCTTATTAGTAGAGTGACAGTAACAGTTTTTGCTTCGATTCCAGCAGTATGTTAGAAGAAGATTATTTAAGATGTTTGTTGCCTGGTTCTACCTCCGATGTATGTTTGAAAGGTATGAGTTTAAAGATACATTTTGAGATGTTTATTCAAGGATCTAACTAGAGATTTTGTTGCAGGAAAGTGAAGAGGATGTCGGGAACATCAGGAGAAGCTTCGCAAAGGAACCAGCCTCCAGGAACATCAAAGGCAGTACCTAAACCAAAGAAGATCAAGTCGAAACAATTTCCTTATACCTTGAGGTATAATCACAAGAGTCTTGTTGTGAAAGTGAGCAAAGTGGAATCAGATTGGTCAAACGTCACCGATACCAATTTGGGTCAATATAATTTTGAGGAGCTATATGTAGAAACCTTTGTGGAATGTGAGGATTTTACAAGGATGCAGAGAATTGTTGATTCTGGTTTGGCCCATATCACTTTGTTTCCTTTATCAATCCAGTGCCCGAAGTTGATCTTGACAGTAACCAGTGCCTACAATCCTCCTACCAAACAATGCATGGATTCACAAAACAATGTAATTATTGATCTTACTCCTCAAGCATTTCAAAATATATTTAATGTCCCCAATCCTAAGAACTTGGTGCAGTTGGATGAGGCAGAGGCCTTGGAGAAATATAGTAAGTTTAAAGAATCCAATAAATCTCATTTGAACAAAAAGTGGTTGAAGACGGAGAAGAAGTCTTTAACCAAGCTTGCAGAGCAGCCAAAGAGGGCAGATTTCTATAAAGAGGTATCAAATTTAATAATGATGTTGTCTAGAGGTTTTGGGAAGAGAGATACATTTTGGTTCAAGGAGTGGATGTTTCCTTTCATCTAGACAATCTTAAATGGAGCCTAGCTGTTTGATTGGCCGATGATTGTGTCAAATGCTATTCATGATCAACTGGCTAGCATTAAGCAAACTAAATGCTTCTTTATGACTTCTTACATTGTGTATGCAGCAACAAGGTTGGGTTGGGTATCTTCCCAGGTTTAAATAGAGTAGGGATAATGGGAGTATTGGATGGATAGAAGAAAGTTTGGGAGCACTATAACCAGCCGTATCTTCAAGTTTCTAAGACTTAATTCAGAAGAGTCAATGATGCATTCATATATGTAGTCATTAACCAATTAAATGGAGATGCAGGGTACAGGCTAAGTCAAGAGGCCATGGCATTTATTGCTGAATGGGGATGTTAGTACATTCAATACCCCAAGTTTGCATATTTCAGGTTAGCTGGTTTGGAAGGCCATCCACATTTGCTTCCAAGGTGTTTCAATAACAGGATAGTATTGATGGAGTTTGTATATCAAGCTCTTGGAGTTAATGCTCGGTTTGGAATAAAGCATAAAATAGGATGTATGGCTATCAACATTTGGTAGGAGCAAAGGTGGTTTGCAGTGAGTTGATACAGTTGAAATTAGGTTTATACACAGCTCATAGGCATTTTGAACCAAAGGGGAAGATGAATGGCTTGCTGCCTTCTGTGTTTGACAAACATTTCAATTTGTTAGAATATTTCTGGAGTGACCGGCAAGATGAGTATGACTTGAGGAAAAAGAACTATGAGAGATTATCTATTGCAATCATGTCGGAATTTGGAGTTAAAAATGATATTCTTGACACATTGGTGGATGATGGAGTTGTATTGGATCCATCTTATGAGGCTTTAAACATAGGAACTAAGAGCTTGGATCCAATTGACTGGGATAGTGAAGAAACTATTGACATAAAGCAGATAGGAAGAATAGTCTTGGATAGAAGTGTTCACTTGTTGATGCTAAGAACCAAAGCTCATCAAGGACCAGCTCCTAAGAAGGGGAAAGGATATAAGAGACTCAAAAGAAAGACACCTCCCAAAGAGCATTTGGAGTTATTTCCCCCATACATCGAACAGATAGAACTTGAAGCAGTAGATGATGAAGCAGAAATACAATAAGGAGATGCTCAGAAAGGATTTGTTGTTTCAACACCTACATTAGGTGAATCTTCCACACAAGTCCCACTTGCAAAGAATCAGAGTGAAGAAGTTCAAAAGGGGGCTCTTCATTGTATGGTTGAAGCTAGAAAGGGAAAAGAAGTGGAGAGGGAAATTCTTGATGTTGGGACAGATTCAGATGAGACTGTATCAGAAAAGGATGTGCAAAAGAATATGCCTCTAGAGGAGGATAATGCACAAGTAATGACAAAAGAGGAGCAATGGGAATTGTTTGAAGAAGGTAGAAAGAATGTTGAGGTAAACACTAAAGAAATAGAAAAGCAAAATTTAATGAGTGCCAAGACACAAACTGATTCCCTACTACAGCAGCAACAAATTGAAGCTAAGGCAGCAACTAATGAAGTAGAGAGACAGAAAAGGCAACAAGAACATGAACTCAAGGTTAAAGAAGGAAATGATAAGCTAGAGTTAATACAAAAGATTCATGACCTTGAGGAAGAGAAGGCAAGAAACCGGAGGGAGAAAGAATTATTGGTTGCTAAGTTGAAACTTGCAAAAGAAGCTCACCGAAAAGAAGAAGAAGCAGAAAGTTTAAGAAAGGAAAAGGATATCGAAGAGCTGGTTAAAAAGCAGCAAGAAGAAGAAGAAAAGGCATAAAAGCTTAAGGTTTTAGAAAAAGAAAGACTAGAGGCTTTAGAGAAAGAGAAATTGGAAAAGGAAGCTCTAGAGAAAGAAAGAATGGATAAGGAAAGAATGGAAAAGGAAAGAATAGAGAAGGAAAGAATAGAAAAGGAAAGATTGGAAAGGGAAAAAGTGGAGAGAGATTGATTGGAGGAAGAGAGGTTGAAGAAAGAAGAGGAAGATAAGAAGATACAGGAACAAAAAGATAGGGAAGAGGTTGAAAGGCTTGTGCGAATGCATGTGGTGCAACAACAACAAGAGGAACCAAGGGTTCATTCTCAATCCCAAGTAAATGTGCAGCCACCTTCTACTACTATTGCTTCTTCTTCCACTATGATGACTACTGCTCCATGTGCTCCCACTTGGCTAAAATTGGACCAGCAAAAAAGAACAGTAACACCTTCACAACCTCTCAATTGGGAGGATATGATGAAGGAGATTGAACAAGAGAGGCCTAAAAAGAAGGCCAAAATCCTACACTCCACTAGGCTCATGAACAAGGGAGAGATTGTTGCTGAGTGTGCCATAGAAATGATAGAAAAGGAGGTAGGGGACATGCAGTTAACAGATTATCAATTGAGTACTGTCAACTTAGGAAGGCCTACCAGGAATCAGCAGATGAATCTAATTGATGTGGTAGCTTCAACAACCAAGTCAAGGATGTTAAAAGATAAACAGAAGAAAGATGAGCTTAAGGCTCAGTTGGATCAATTACATTCATTTTTTAAAAGTGTCTCCTCTCCGAGATCACAACAGGTAACAACTATTGAGACTCCAATTTTGTTAAGCAAAAAGGAGGTAGATGATTTAGTGTAGGTAAGAGGCAAAGCAGAGATGGTAGAGTGGTGGGTTGGCAAGTTGAATCGAGAAGTAGGTGAAGTTTTGGTTGAGGGTTTTGAGGTTTACAAAGGCACAGAAGAGTTGATAAGAGAAATGTAGCAATATATTGAAATATTGGAGAAACAGGAAGAGGAGTATAAAGAGTATAGTCAGAAAATGGAGAAGGTTAGTACATTGCCTTTGAGTACTCTTCTTGAACAGTCAATACTTGAGGAGGATAATAAAGATTTTGTGGAAAAGACCTCTCATATACTTCGATTCAGAACAGATTTCTTTTGTTAACATAGGAATGAGGTCCAAGATGCTGTTAATAATCTGACTGAACAGTTTGAGGAGTTGGAGGCGGTTATTGCTATCATAGTAGATGTTAATGTATTAAAAAAGGAAGGCATGCCTTTGAGTCAGATAAAAGAGAAATGGGATGAAAGATTTAGAGGAATCATGCAGAAGGGAGATGATGGAGAAGATCTTATGATAGATCAACTAATGGATGTCAAAGAAGAGATAAAAGCTGCTAGAAGAGAGTTGACAAAGATAAAAGATATGAGAGGGTTTGCTGCAAAAAAATTGGAGTGAATTAAATTTGAAGACAGCTGGGTTGATGGGCCAGAATTAGATGTATTACAACAAGTCTTTGCCAGTTATGATGAGTTTATTGCAGACCCAGCTTCACATGCGTAAATCTCTTGCATGCATAACTTTCTTCTTCTTTGCATGTTGCATGCAACACTGACAGTTTTGAAGCGCATGACACTTTTTCTCTTCTATTTTCTATTCTCCAGTTTAACTAAATGTCTAATGTAAGAACTCAAGATCAAATTGATCTAAGTTTCCAAGAGAGTTTTAGTTCCTAAAAGGGTGGATGACTTAAAATAGAAGTGGAGTTTGAATTTTTGTATATCTATAAATACCCTTTGGGTATCATATTGTAAGGGTCGACTAATAGAGAATAGAATTGTCCTACCTGATATTAGGAGATAGAATTTTGTAGTGATTATAGAGATACATTGTACTTAATCTTTACAGTTAATAGAATTACAAGTTTACGCAATATGGTGTTAGAATTGAGTTGTTTTATTTGATAAGGCTGATAAGTTATAATCTATCTGAACGCTAGTGATTGTGCTGAAGCATGAAAGTTTCTTATGTTATGAAAGTCATTAGAAGAAACCATATTTAAGGATTATCTTGTTAGATTATCATTGAATTAAATTTATTGAAGTCTATTGATCTATGATCTTGGCAATGAATGAATATGTGTCCTTTTAAAAATATTTGAAGTAGTTGTGATAGGCGAACTAAAATAAGCACCTAAAATGTATGCAATGGTATAGATTATTCTATAGATTGTGTCATCTTATGGTTTTCTTGATCTGATTGAAAAATATTCATTGTTGAAGATATATGTCCGGATGTTAGATGAGTTTGTTCATATTTACTGGTTTACCCCTATGATCTATCTTTTTCTTTTGTTTGAAACCCCTTGGATTTACTAAAACAGTTCGGTAAAATGAGTCATTGCTTGCATTCTTTTGTTACCAGCACAGGCCCCTTGAACATTACAGTTGCATGAACCAATTGAGTGACACCAAACAGTTGAGAACCAGCTACCAGGACCTTGGGAGTTAGGCTACTATATGTTGTCTTTCTTTTTCAGGAGAAATAGAGTAGAAATATTGTGTTTTAACATTGTTTGTGTCATTTCCACCATCAACATCAATTACCACTTTTTGAGAGATAAAGTGAGTGATAAGGAAGTCAAACTAGAGTATGTGCCTACTAAGGAACAAATTTTAGAAATATTTACTAATCCTTTTCCCAAGGATACTTTTGAGTATCTTAGAGCGAAGTTAGGGTGATTACCCCTCCTAATCAGAACTAAGATGCATAGTCTTTGCATCAGTCTGTGCATTCACAGTCATATCTTGATCTGGATTGATGTTGTGGTGGCTGCTACTCAGGGGGAGTAGTCAGATGATTTAGATATGTGTTTAGAGCTTGTGTACCTTTGCAATTGATGTCAAAGGGGGAGAAGAGTAATGTGAAAAAATATGGAAGAGCTAAAAGTAAGGGGGAGAAGAACAGTATGAGAAGAGCAATGTGTAAAGGGGAGATTGTTAAAAAAGAGTTAGTTGCGTTGATGGTGTATTTTTCACATCATATGTTTCTATCAATGCCAAAGGGGGAGATTTTTGGATGTTTTGGTTGAGTTGCTGATATGTGGTTTTCATTGATGTCAACACTATTAGTATTAATGTCTTTAAGACTGTATATGTCGAGGATATTGAGAAAATTGTAATAAAACATGTTACAGGTTGTTTGTGAAGCAGTGAAGATCAGTATGGTAGAAATTTCAGTATGATGATGATCAGCTATTGTGGATTAAAGTGTTTTTTTCAAGCCTATCTAGTTTCTACTCCAAAATTTTTAGAGGTGTGCATGAAGATTTGAGGAAGTTATAAGTTTTCGTGTTCTGAAAGCTATTTTGTTACTGCAAATGGTGTTCATGAAAAAGATAATGTGATTCTGGTAATCTGAGCTATCTCATATGTTCCTTTGGTGTTCATGGACATTTCTAGATCATGTTTTATTTATATTGCACGTCTGAATTGATCATTGTTCTTGTGATCCAATATTTTCTCTTGCGTTTTCATGTTTTTCATGTTCATGGCCAACAAGGTGTTTGAAGCATGTTGTGGATCTTCGAGGAAGAATTTTTGAAGGTGTTTCATGTTCAAGGATATTGTTTTGGGTCTCTATTATGGTGTGGTCGACCTTGGTTGATGTGCATTGATAATCTTTATTGTTTTAGGCTAATAGTTTGTATTCATTCTTTTATTTTGTTGAAGCCGACATAAAGCAAAGTATTTTCTTGTTGCACATATCTATATGGGATTGTTTATCTCATTTGAGATAAGTGTGATATGAAGTGTGCAAGTGCTATGTGCAAAAAAGGTTTAGATCATTCAAAAGTAGAGAAGAGTGTGAGGAGTGAAGGAGAGTGAAGAAGTGTTCATGTGCCTAACCAGAAATGTAATCAAGCATTAGCAGATGCTACTTTCTTAGTTCAAATTCTTCAGATGGATTTAATCTAAATATTTTCTATAAGATAGTGAGTCTTCCTTTGAGTAGTGAGCTCTAGGAATTATTCCTGGATGCATGTGCATTCCTCTTATATTCTTCTTATACTTTTAACAGGGTATAACTTGTCAATTAACCTCCACCGTGGTTTTTCCCCTAACAGGGTTTCCACGTAAAAAAATATTGGTGTTATGTGTGTTTCTGATGTGTTGTTGATTCATTCTTTCACTATTATTAATCAAATCTGAGATTAAAGGTTAATAAGTTTAATAAGTCTGAAATTCTATGACAACTAATTCACCCCCCCTCTCAATTGTCTTCCCTTGTGTTTCCAACACAAAAGTGGAAAGAATAACGATCAAGTTAGATATTCAAAAAGTATATGATTAGGTAAACAAATGATTCCTCCTTGATATTTTAGAAAGGTTTGGATTTGATCATAAATTAAAAAATAGGTCAAGGGTTGCATATCAAACCTAGAATTCTCAGCTTTTGTGAATGGAACTCCCTATGGCTTCTTTCTAGCATCAAGTGAGATTAGACAAGGGTATCCACTATCCCCCTTTTTGTTCATAATTATGGTTGAATCCTTGGGTATAAAAATAAAGTGAGTAATCAAGGCTACTAGAAAGGAGTTAAAGTAACACTGAACATGGCACCAATAACTCACTAGCAATTCAAAAATGACACTATACTTTTTAGAGTAGAAAATTCAAGGGAAGAAGTAGTGATAAAAATATTGGGGAAGTATTGTGAGGCATCAGGCCAGAAAATAAATTGGAACAAATCAAACATATATTTTTTCAATACTTCCCCTAGAAGGCAAAGATAAATATTTAAAATCCTAGGGCTTAAAGTGGCAAGGCTTCCTGGAAAATTCTTGGGGATCCCACTATTCATTGGAATTAATAGAGACCACCTCTATAATCCATTAATAGAGAAATTATATGAAAAAATTAGGTACATCAAAATGTTGATGTTTGACATATGCAAGAAGGGTCCTAATGTTGAAAGTAATGTTAGCAACAATTCCAATATATTCAATGTCTTTCTTGAAATTTCCAAATAAGGTGAGAACAAAAATAGAACAAATCATGAGAACTTTCTTTTGGAGTGCTAACATAAAGAAAAAAAATTACCATTAATTGTGTGGGATAAAATATGCTTTCCAAAGGAAGCAGGAGGAGTAGGATTGGGAAATTTAAAATGGATGAACATGGTGTTGGGAGAAAAGTTGGTTTGGAACATGTACACTAAAAACTATCAAAGATGGGCTCAAATTGTACAAAATAAACACTTGGGCTCATTAAATCCCATAAGGATACTCACAACCAGCAACCTCCCTCATGGATCAGCAATATGGAACTTCTTGGTTGCATGTAGGGATATAGTCTCCAAACACATAACTTGGAATATCAAGAATGGGTAGTTGGCTTCATTTTGGGATGATTTGTGGGATGGTCATGAAACAATATCTAAGTTTTTGGGCTTGACATAATTAAAAGAGATCTTAAATGAAGCATGGGGAAGGAAGGTAAGGGACTATATATAAAAACAAGAGGAGGGACAAATTAAGTGGCAATGGAAATCATTAAGAAATATCAATGCTCTACAAAGCCAACAAGAAAAAATGGAAGAAATACTTGTGAATAGAAGGGTGTGGATTACAAAGGAAGAAGATGACGTAAAGTGTTGTGGGGCGAAGTCAAGTCAATACTTGATGAAGAGTAAAAAAGAGGACTATCCAACACATTTAATGTGGAGCAACAAATATCTCCCAAAGGCTAGTATATCTGCATGGATGACCCTCCACCAAAAGATCCTGACAAGAGAAAAGACAAAAAGGATTGGTTTCCAAAGACCGTATCAATGCATGTTTTGTAAGGAAATTGAAGAGAGTACAAATCACCTTCTTAGGATGTGAAGTTGCAGATTTCTGCTAGAAAAACATAATGAGAAAGTTGGATTAGGAAAGCTCGCTCCCAAATAACATCAGAACCTTTTTCAACATGTGGCCCAAACTCAACAATGGAGCAATTTTATCAATTTTGTGGATCATTACACCATCCATAGTAATTTGGGAAGTTTGGAAAGAAATAAATCATAGAACCTTTCAAGGGGTGGAAATTTTGAAGGAACGTTTTCTAACAAAGATAGAGATAGTGATCACAAAAACAGTCAATAATTTAGCTAAAAACCAAAATATAAATAAGAATAAATTCACAACGTGGGATGAGCAGATGTGAAAGCAATCACTATAAGGAAGCTAAGGTAGTGGAAAAACCTCCTACACTAATCTTGAGAGGAGGATAGTGCAAAAATTTATAGATCTTTACAACAGTTATAAAAACTTAAATAGAAATAAACATAAATATCATTCATACCACAACACAGTGATTTATGTGGGGAAAACCCTTTTAGGAGAAAAACCCCACACTCTAAAAAGTCACCCAATATATTATTCAAAAATCATGACGATTACAACATACTTGTAGAGAAAGCTTCTCACAAGAGTATTACCAATGAGAGATCTAGAGATAACATAACTGCTATTAGACTCTCAACATACACCATAATACATAGTTATAATACATCGCCCTAAAAAAATGGGGTTTCCTTCTAGGAATATTCAAGCCAACAAAATATCTACTATTAGATCTAAGACCTAATGATGAACGGTCCTGATTTACAAAAATAAAATATACATAAGATGTATCCCCTATACCCCCTCACGCTTATCTATCAATAGTAAACCTTATGTAATTATAAGGTTGAGGCACATTTTCCCAAAAAATATTCCACTTTTCGAACACCTTGCAAGAGCAACGAGAGGGATTATAAACACCATCTCTTAATTCCAAGGGTTCGAAAGTCCCATAGACTCTGAACACCATTTGAAATTTTGTGTGCTCATAGACTTAGTTAAATAATCAACAACATTCATCAAAGTCTCTACCTTAACTAGCTTCACCCTGCCATCTTTGACCATATGTCTAACAAAATGATACTATACTTCAATGTGCTTGGTCCTAGCATAAAATGGCGGGTTCTTAGCTAGAAATATTACACTCTAATTGTCATATTAAATTTTCACTATGCCTTATTTTATTCCAATATTTGAACATAGTATCTTTAGCCAAATGGCTTCTTTACAAGCATGAGTAGCTACCATATACTCAGTTTTAGAAGTGGACAAACCAACCACATCCTATCTCTTACTTATCGAACTAATTGCACCACCAAATAAAGTAAACACGTAAGCATTAATGGTTCATCCACTATCAACATCACCTATCTAGTATTAATCCACATAACCATAAATATCAAGGGAAATCTCATCTTCAATCAAATTATTATGATAACACAAGGAATACTCTGAGGTACCATGCAAATATATGAAGACTCTTTTAACTAAATCTCAATGAATTTGACCAAGATTAGACATATATTTGGAAATAACTCCCACTTCTTGGGAAATGTTTGGTCTAGTACAAACCATAGCATACATCAAACTTCCAACTGCGCTTTGATAAGACACTATGCTCATCACTTCCATCTACAATGGGGATGTTAGACAATCTAAAATAGATAACTTTGTTCTAGCTAAAAAAGGAACACACAATTCTCTACAATCAAGTATGTTAAACCTTTATAAAATTGAATTGGAATACTTACTTTGGCCAAGCCATAGCTTTTTTGTTCACTCTATCTCTTCTAATTTCCATCCTAATAATGTGTCTAGATGCACCAAGATATTTCATTTCAAATTTAGCTACAAGTTGATACTTCAGTTATGAAATCATACATTTCCTTTTACCAATAAATAACATATCATCAACATATAATGAAATAAATAAGAAAAATAACCATCAATTTTATAATAAACACAATGATCTAATACAGAATGATCAAATCTCAAACTCAAAACATATGTATCAAATTTTTGATACTACATCCTAAGACTCTATTTTAGGTCGTACAAAGATTTCTTCAATTTACAAACCAATTTACTTTTACCTTTCATCATGTACTGCTTTGGTTATCATATAAATATCCTCCTCCAAGTCACCAGGAAGGAAATCAATTTTCACCTCTATTTTCTCAACCTCTAAATCACAAGCAACAACAATAGAAATAAAAAATCTAATGGATGTCATTTTTGAAACAAGAGAAAATATCTCACCATAATCAACACCCTCATCTTGAGAGTAAGCTTTCATAACCAACCTTGCTTTGTACTTATTAATACCTCCATCTGAACCAATCTTTTTCTTGAACACCCATTTGCAACCAACAAGTTTTTTTCCTTCAATCAATGGTGCATCTCATGTATCATTCTTTTTGAAAGATGTCATTTCTTCATCCATAGCAATCTTCCAACATTTTGCATCATTCATACCTAATACCTCTTCTACAAATCTGGTTTCATCCATGTTACTATTCAAAGTAAAAATATATCTCCAATCATCAGGTGAATACCTTTCAGGTGGTTTTCTATGCTTTGTAGACCTACGAAAAAACTGAGTTGGAGGTTCTTCCTCCTCTTTTGAAGATTCAAAGCTAGATGAGCTCTCAACAACTTCTTGTCTATTTAGGGTCTTGATTCAACTTTTTTAGGTGTAGAAGGAATTTGAATCACATCTTGTTTACCTTGTTTTGGATGAAATTTAATAGAAGAAGGCTTAGTTTCTCTAAAAATAACACTTTTACTATATATTACCTTTTATGCAACAAGATTCCAAATCTTGTATCCTTTCACACCAAAAATTTATTCGATGAAGATACATTTCATAGCCTTGTTCTCCAACTTTGTTCGCTTCTCCTTTGGTACATGTGCACATGCCTCACAACTAAAAACTATAAGATGTCTTAATGAAAAGGCTTGTGACCCAACCATGCCTCTATAGGTGTCTTATATCAACAAGAGCTAATGTAGGAGACTTGTTAATTAGGTAACAATCAATGGCAACAACTTCAGACCAAAACCTTTGTTTTAGACTAGCACCACTCAACATACTCCTAGCCTTCTCCATTAGTGTCCTATTCATTATTTTTGCAACTCCATTCTATTGTGGAGAATATGGAGTTGTCTTTTATCTATGAATACCACAATCCTTAAAAAATCTATCAAAATCATTAGAGAAAAATTCACCATCATTATCAATCCTCAAACATTTTATTTGCTTTTCAGTATGTAATTCAATCATTGCTTTAAATTCTTTGATTCAATTGAAAACTTCATATTTACTCTTCAGAAAATATGCCCATGTCCTACTATAATCATCAATAAATGAAACATAATATATGGATTTTCCAATTGAAGAAACATCTACAAGACCAAACACATCAAAATGAATAAGATCCAATACACCACAAGATTTATGAGAACTTGATTAAAACTAATCGTGGTTTTGTTTTCCATAAATGCAATGCTCATAGATTTCAAATTTAGTATTACAATCAGATAAACCTTCAACAAGGTTTTTATTTTTCAAGGTCCTTAGATCCTTTTCTCTAATGTGGCCAAGTCTCTGGTGGCACAACATAGTTTTCTCTACAAGTAACTTTGATTCAATAGAAAGAGCACCCTTGGGTGTGCAAAATCCATGACCATCTATTGAAGATGAAACCCTCACCTCTTCCAATGAAGTAGCCACAAACTTTATTTTCACAGAAGTACTATTACACTCAATGGTGCACACATCAAGCTTATATAGAATGACATATCTGACACCTCTATCAATCACCATATCACCTCTAACCATCTTGCATCCTACATCAAAAAGAACTACCTCCACACCTACATCTATTAGTTTTCTCACAAATAAAAAATTTCATGCTAATCCAAGGATATGCAACACACTATTAATCTTTTTTATTCTACCATCAAGAAACTTGATTCTAACTTTACCATGACCAACAATATTTTAACAAGAATCATCATCCAGGTACACCTTACCTCCATCAAATTCTTCATATTCAGTTCAAACCAATCTCTATTAGAGGTCATATGGAAAGATGCACTTGAGTTAATTAACCATGCATCATTACCTGCACAAGTTGCCAAAGTTGCAACAAATGTATCACCATCTTCCTTCTCAAACTTTGAATCAAAATCAAATCTCTTATTTTTCTTCTTTTCTTCTTTGCATTCCTTATGAATATGTACAATCTTACCATAGTTCTAACAAATAAATTTGGACTTTCTAGGAGATTTAGATTTCCCCTTGGACTTGGATTTATCATGCTTCTCATTCTTTTTTACTTTTTCCTTAGGTCTTCCATGAACACTTAGGGCCTCCTTGGCACTGATTGATACCTTCCTCTTCGTCTCTTTAGAAAGAAAAGAACCCACCACATCTTTAGTCTTCAATATTACAGAATTACTCCCAATATCCACAAAAAGATAATCCCATGAATCAAGCAAAGAACAAAGAAAGATCTAACATTTCCCCTCCTCATTTATTTTGACACCAACTAATGCCAATTGAGCCACCAACATATTGAATTCTTTCAGGTGGTCTATAATTTTTCCACCCTCTTCAATTCTCAAGGAATACAATTTCTTCCTCAAGAAAATCTTATTCACTAAAGATTTAGCTTGATACATCTCACCAAGTTTCTTCTATAGTTTTTGTGCAGAGGTATCTTCATGGATATTGATTAAAAAAAAGTCTTCCAAGCACAATTTGATTAGACCCTTGGATTTATGGTCTATAACATCATATTGAGCAACCAAAGTAGGATTTGTAGGCCTTGAAACATTATTATCAATAGCATCCCACAGATCTTGATCTATCAATAGATCCTCCATATTTAGCTTCCATATCTTAAAATTATTTCCAAAAATATTATCCACCTCTATTCTCCCTGATGAACTTGCCATCTAAAAATTCTTGCAAAAAGATCACAAAGTATCTTTTGCACAAGATCCCACTCAAATTTGGATTAGTTCAAAAAACCCAACAACCCACAACTAAAACCAAAGGTGGTCAAGCTCTAATACCACTTGTAAGGAAGCTAAGGTAGCAAAAAAATTTCCTACAATAATCTTGAGATGATAATAATGCAAAAGTTTGCAGATCTTTACAATAGTTATAGAAACTTAAATAGAAATAAACATAATATCATGCATACCATAACATAGTGATTTACATGGGGAAAACCCTTTTGAGAGAAAAACCCCATAGCCCACAAAGCTACCAAATAAATAATTTGGAAATCATGAATATTATAATATACTTGTAGAGAAAGCTTCTCACAGGAGTATCACCAACCAGAGATCCAGAGACAACACAACCACTATTAGACTCTTGGAATACATCAAATACATAGTCATAATACAAAACCCTCATAAAATAGGGCTGCCTTTAGGGAAATTAAAGCCAACAAAATATCTACCATCATATCTAAGACCTAATGATTAATAGTCTATATTTATAATAATAAAATGTGTTGGAATTTTTTCATTGAAGTTTGTGTGATTTTAACCTAATTTGAATGGAGAGATTAGTGGAGATTGATGAGCATATGATTTCATATGGTTTTTTCATTTATGGTAACCCATTATTGATGGAAATTCATGGTAAAGATATAGAAGTGTTGGTCTAGTGAAGATCGGATGATTGGATAATTTCCTAAGTCCAGAATGCAATTTTATTGTTTAGAGAACCAGTCTTTTGGTCCGCATTGCTCCATCATGAATAATTTTTTTATGTGATTTTGAGGTAATGATGGTGTATGTTGGAAGACTCTAAATCCAGAGTTGAAGATAATAGTGATAGAGTATATGTCTGAATATGCTAGTGTAACTATGACAGAGTGTATGATTGGAATGCTCTGCATTTCCCTATGGATGAACATTTTGATATGTGGATTTTTAGAATTGTTTGATGATTCTTGTAGTATGTTTTCTCTAAGTGGCACGTGTTTTGGTTGTTCATGTATCAAGTTGTGAGTGAATAGATGGTTCATTCTATTGTTACTTCACTAGTGGTGTCGACCTAAGTATTTTGGGTTGTGTAGAGATGAGTAGAGGTAGGAGCAAAATTATGGGAATAATTATAGGTCATTTCTACCTATCTTAATGTTTTATTGCTTTGATTCTCTTTGTAAGGCATGTATAATTTAGTTTTGAGATGACAGGATGAAGTATTGCATGATACATTTTTTGGGGTGACCTAATTGATGTTTCAGTTGGTTATTGTATATATACAAGGTTAATTACTTGTGTGAAGATATTATTGAGATGTGAGATACTTAAGTTTGTGTGTGAGATTTAGAGTAGAGAAGTGTGAATTGTTGAGGTGAAGAATGAAGTGTTTAAAGTTAGTATTTTGAGCTTCAGTGAAACTGTATTTTCAACATAGGTGAGATGCATTGTTAGCAGTTCATATTTGGTAGTGAGCCACCTTTTCTTCTATCTCTTTCTATTTCAGGAAATGATCCTTTCTTCTTTTGGATAGTGAGTCCACCAATTATATCAAACTTTGTAATCGGTTACAATATCTATATTATGAGCTAATCCTCACCGTGGTTTTTCCCTTTTTGGATTTTTCATGTAAATCTAGTGTTCTTGTGTTATTTAATGCTATGCATGATTTATATGTTCCTTTCCATTACTAAAAGTTTAATGTAATGAATTGAATGAATGTTTAAGTTATTAAGAATACTGATTCACCCCCCCTCTTAGTATTCTAAGTGTTCAACAATTAACTTATCAAAGATTGGTTCCTTCAATTGGCTTTACCGTTGAGGTAGATCTTGGAGTTGAACACATGGCTACAAGGAAGTATCCTATTCCTTTGGAAGAAATTATACTTGAAGGATTTACTGAGAAGATTGCATAGTGGACATGGAAGGAGAACTCAAATCAGCTCTTGATGATTTGGATAAAGAAAAAGTTGAGAACAGAGATCTAAAAAAGGATCTTGGTGATACAAATGAGTGTATTAAGAAGCTGAGAGAGAAACACAAGAAATTTACAAATATAATCAAGGAAACAAATGAGAAGCTTAAGCAATCCAATGAGACTATCACCAATCTGAAAGTGCAAGTTGAAGAAGGTAAAATATTTGAAGACTGCCTGAATGTCAAACTGAAAGATAAATTTGAAGAATGTTGAATGCTTGAAAAAGAGATTGTTAATTTGAGATTAGATCTCAAGAAACCAAGGATTAAAGAAGAAAAATTCAAGAAGAGCTCCACACTGCTTGATGAGATGATTTTTGGACAGAAGGGTTCTAAGGACAAATAAGGATTAGGGTTTGAGAAAGGTGAAATTTCAAAGGTAGATCAGACTCCAAACAATACTTAAAAGAAATATGAAAAGAAGGGAAATGGCATACAAATTCAAAACCAGAAGAAAGACACCAAGAGACCACATATTAGACAACCAAATAAATAAAAGAACCCATCTTTTAATGGTTATTGTTATTACTGCAATAAGTTTGGACATAAAGTTGTAGAATGTAGAATCATAATGAATTAGAATGTTCAATTATTTCCCAGTCAGTGCTATACATGAAATATATTTGGTCATAGAGCTATTGAATGCAAAAAAACAAATAATGAATGACTATAATGGCATGATATTTTAATCTTTCAATGGCTATTGTTATGCATGCAATGGATTTGGGTATAAGGCTAATGAATGCAGACCTAGAATGGGTGGAAGTAAGTTTGTTCAAAAAGGTGTCATATGTCACAAATGTTATAAACCAGGACACATAAAAAAGTTTTACAGAAATGTGAAATTCTTTGTTTCACAAAAGAAGGCTAATTTGACAAAGAAAATGGATATAGCTGAAATAAATAATAAATAAACAAGATATGGGAAAATAAAGAAGAAGGTGAAGTGAAGGATGAGTCCCTGGTGCAGATGTTTCCTCCAAAAATTAATTGAAGCTCTTTGGCTCAGGGGGATTTTTAGTAGAATATCCTTAATCCCCTATCAAAGTTGTGGTGTTGATGTTCTTAGTACACTGGTATATGTGTAGATCAACATGGTAGATCTATTGATGGAATTTTCGATACAAAACTTCCTGTTGTGGAGATTTATAGAGTGATTAAAGATGATTTTGACAAAACAGTTAGGGTTTTCCATCTTTTCAACCTAACATTAATCACTACAATCAATACACTTTAGGTCTTTGGAAAAGGGTTAAATTTTTGATTTCGCATATAAAAATTTCATATTCAATTGAGCATTATAAGAGAAAAGATTAGAGAAGAAGCGATTTGAAGAGATTTGAAGTTGTTATGTGAAACCCTACTATAGAAGAACTCAAGGTATTTATCATCTCCTATTAAAACCCTAGTTTCAAAAGTGGTTCACAATATTTATCCCTCTAGTAATTGATGTCTTGGAACGACCAAGACCTAAGTTCAAGAAACACCCCTCAAATCCATGGAAATGGATTTGGAAGGTACATTTTCCAGATTTCCATATGGTGTAATGCATACTGGGGATGATGAATGTACATTCATGTGAAAATGGAAGAATATGATCACTCAAAGTTGGGAGAATTTTGGATTAGTGAGCTCACTGGAGATGTTTTTGAGTTGAAACTAGAATTTGAGAGATTGATAGAGAAGAAGTTGGATGTATGAAACAATTTTTCAAAATTTTGTTATGAGAATGCATGGGTTAAGTATGTTTTGAGCTACATCCATGATAATTTTATGTGGTTGGATATTCTGCACTTAGTCAATAAGCAAGCTATCAAGGAAGTTGCAGTTTTATGCTTTGAAGGGTCTATTTCAACAATGAAGGTCATGAAGAATGAGATGGTTATAAAGCTCACCAAATTGAAATTTGACAACCATGCCCTCACAATGAAGGATATAGATGATTTGGTGGTTAAATATGCATCCATTATGATAGGTTACAAGATTTACTACACCAAAAGAGAAAATTCAGTACCGGAAAAAACTATACATATTGTTCACCAAATGGTGAAAGAAGGTTTGGACATAGATCTATGCAAGCTCCTAAGATAACAGTTGATGATGAATCTTTAGAAGAAAAAAGAGACTCAGTACCCATTCCGGTATGGTACCCTCATCATATGTTTATTGTTTTAATTTCTTAGAGAATTTCCTTGTGCAAAGAATGTTGTATGGCTAGATAGTATTCTTGTTGCAGTTCAGATTAGGGATCACTTAAAAAGGTTTGGAAGTGTTAAAAATCAGAATAGCATGTTATGAGGTTTCTTTAATTCATTTCAAGAGAAGATGCAATAAAGAGAAAGGATTCCTAGAATTATTGTTGAAAAGTACAAGAAGGATATAACCTTTATGGTTACTAAAGATGAATGTATTATGGAAGCAATGGAACCCAGAACAGTTTGGATTCTGAAAATGGGTTATGAAGTGGCAGAAGATGTAATCACAAGTATTACATATCTTATATTGGGAAAACCAAGAGACCCTAGTGTAGATAGGTTTGGAGCCTATGAGGAGATATCTAGTGAAGTGCATCTGAAGCACAAAGAAAAGGAAATAAAGAAAAATGTAGAGAAAATGAAGGTAGAATTGGAAGAGATTATTGGTTTTTCCAAGAGGACTATAGAGAAGATCAAAGCCCCATCTTTGGATCTGTAGGGTACACCAAGCACTAGAAGGTCCATCAAGACTTCTATTCCCTCTCTAATTGTTTTGAAATCCTTTGAAACAAAGTCTACAAGGCATGTATAATTGAGTTTTGAGCTGATAGGATGAAGTATTGCATAATACATGTTTTGGGCCGACCTAATTGATGTTTTGGTTGATTATGATATATATACAAGGTTAATTCCTTTTGTGAAGATATTATTGAGATGCGAGATAATTAAGTGTGTGTAAGATATTTAGAGTAGAGAAGTGCAAATTTTTGAGGTGAAGGATGAAGTGTGTTAAGTCGATATTTTGAGCTTCAATGGAACTATATTTTTAGCATAGGTCAGATGTATTGTTAGTAGTTCATATTTGGCAGTGATCCACCTTTTCTTCTATCTCTTTCTATTCCGAGCAATGAGCCTTTCTTTTTTTGGGCAGTGATCCTTTCTTCTTTTGGGTAGTGAGTCCTTGGACAATGATTCCACCAATTGTATCAAACTTTGTAACCGGTTGCAATATATTATGAGATAATCCTCATTGTGGTTTTCCCCTTTTTGGGTTTTCCACGTAAATATGGCGTTCTTTTTCTCTTTGATGTTATGCATGATTTCTAAGTTCCTTTCCATTACTACAATTTTAACATGATGCATTGAATGAAATGTTTAAGTTATTAAGAATATTGATTCACCCCCCTCTCATTATTTTGGGTGCTCAATAAAATATACATAAAATGTGGCTTTCAAGGGCACTTCCCACAAACCCTCATTAGGGCATGCGACCCTCATACCCCACAAGGGGGCACCTGTTGCACCCCCCATGCTTACCTATCAATAGTAAAACTTATGTAATTGCAAGGTTGAGATACATTTTCCCAACAATGGTTGGGTCTTATTATTCCCCCTGTTTATGGGGCTCCCTAAGTTAATCTATCCAAGGTAAAATGGAGAGACATCAAGTGGCATCTACTAGATAGAGGATGGCTCAAAATCAACTTTGATAGAGCATCTAGAGGAAATCCAAGAAATATGGGGTGTGGATGTGTGGTAAGAAACCACAAAGGGGAAGTCCTCCTAATATCAAGGAAGGGGTTGAAGGTAGCAACAAACAACAAAGTGGAACTTCATGTTTCCTTATTGGGTGTGCAAAAAGGATTAAAACTCAATTTGAAAAGAATTCATTTGGAGGGAAACTCACTGTTGGTCATTAACGTGATAAGAACCAATAATATTCCAAATTGGAAGCTAAACAAATTAGAAAGAAAAGTGAGAGGAGGACCAAATGATTATGTGGAATACACTGTCGTAGCACATATTTATAGGGGAGGGAATGCATGGGAGGTGAAGTGGTGAAGGTGATGGTGAAAATTAATGTGAAGGAATATGAGGTAGATTCATTATCATCCTAGCATGAGCTATGTAGAAAATAAGTGATGTAAGAGGATATTTAGAGGAGGTGGATCTATACCTAAGATACAAGAAAATTAAATCATATAAACGTAAGTGACATATGGGGAAGGATGGAGTTAGGATGTTTAATGATGACAATGACTCCTTAAAACATCATCGGTTGGTTGCAAATAGATGTAAGGAAAAAAAGGATACCATAATTTACATGGTGGCAAGGACGAGGTAGATGAAATTTTATGGAGAAACTTTTGATCGACAATTGATGAAAATTTTTAAAACTCATGCAGGCATTATCCTTCATGCGTTGCAGATGGTGTTGGGGGATGACTACATGGGGGAATGGAAAATACCAAGTTAACTCAGATATTGCATCAATGTTTTTACCATGCTACTTGATATGGGTGTGGAGGAGAAAATCATAGAGAAATGATGAAATGATTAGTGTGGTCTTGTTGGTGTGTTGGTTTGAAGAGCTACCTAGACTATACAATTTTTTGGGGAGATGATTCATGTTGGATGGGAGAGGTTGGCCACATGTTGGTGTAAGATAGAGTGCTTCGTTGATGTTGTTTGTGGTGTGGGGGTTGGGAATGAGCATTGAAGGAAGGAGAAGCCAAGCAAATATGGGGATAAACTTTCTCAAGGGTTGTGTTGACGGGGTCGCGACAAGGGAATTTGACTAGGTATTTGTGCTTGTGGGCAATGAGCAAGATGATGGTGTAGAAGGGTCAGGGTGATCCCACAATACTGGTTTACAATTTTTGGCCAAACTGGACACTGAAGTGATTTTTTCTAACTAAATTTTCACTTTTGGGCACCTATAGCGGTTGAACTATAACGAATTTGAAGATGATGAAAACTAGTGACTTGTGAAAAAAATTCTATAGATTCTAAATATGTTTTTCTTCAAAAAAAATGGAATTAGATTGCACTTCTTTTTCCATCTCCTTCGAAAACTATTTTTTTGAGTAAACACCATTTTTAAGGAGTGGCGCTCACCGTATACAACATAACATTTTTTCCATGAAGGATAAAATTATAATTTTTTCAAATTTAGATTTGTAACTACAATTTCTAGTGCTTCCAATTGGTTTCATATTGTTTTATTGAATATTTTTTCCTTAATCAAGTTTCAAAGTCAAACCAATTACAATTCAGACATAGGCGGACCGTATACAACATAACCTTTTTTGTATGTATCAAAATTCAAATTATTTTTTTTGTTGCATCAAGGAATTCAATATCTAGTGCACTAATATTTTTTTAAATTTTTTTTTGATAATCTAATATTTTTCCACTTGTGTAGAACAGAGAGCTTCATTTTCGGTGAAAAGCCTACATTCACAAGAAATAAAAAATAAATATAATAATTAAATTAAATTTATTTAAAATTGTACTTTTTGCGAAGCTTATAATGACTACACAATTACGAAAAATAAATTTTAAATGAATTCATTTGATCTCCCAAAAGGTAAATCAAAAGTGGTTTTTTATCAACATTTTGATAGGTGTAAAGGAGGCTTCATTATAGGTAAGGTTTAAAACTAGCGGGGTTCTATCCAAGGGGGTTTGATCTAAGGTGGTTTGATCTTGAAACCTCTTCAATTGGAATCCTTAAAATGGAAATTTTTAAGGCTTAAATCATTATATTTTCTAAAAATATGTGATTTCAGCAAAAATCAGAATCTCCCAGAAATTGTAAACCAACATTGTGGGATCACCCGTCGATGGGTGACTAGTGTTTGGAATGCACTATTATGTAATAATTTTTAGTATTTTATGCAAATATGTAACAAAATTTAGGCGTAGAAAGGGAAGTAGGTTGCCATACATATTCTCAATGCATTTAGTAATCAAAGCCAATTTTATAGTAATAACTCATTTTGGTTGTAAAAGGGCCAAATTGCAGAAAATGCAAAGATGTAAAGGAGAGAACACATGCAATATTTTTTTATATCTAATAGATGGATGTGACCCCGATAAGATCCACATTTACAGATCAAAATATATATATAATTATATTTATTATTATATATAAATTATATTATTATTGTATATTTTCTTCTGTGATAAAAATCATTAAATATAAATATTAAATGATTAATTAAAAAATATTATAATTAATAATTAATATATTTTAATATAGTACAAATTAAACTAACGTATAAAAAATCTAATAGTTTAACTAACCTTCAAAGAGAGAGCGAGAGAGAAAGGAGGAAAAATAAAGATAGATAGAGGGGGAGACAATTTTATATAGAGAGAGGTATATATATAAAGAGAGAGAAACTCAAAAGATAGAGAATGAGAGAAAGAGGGAGATTTAGATAGATATATAGCAAAAGAGAGAGAGGTGTAGAAAGAGATAAAGAGAGAGATATAAATAGAGAGAAAGAGATATAGAGGTAGAGAGATTAAGAGGGATAGAGATATATACAAAGTGATAGATATATAGAGAGAGAGAGATTGAAAAACAAAGGAATAGACAAAGAGAGATGGAGCATGAGAAATAAATATAAAAGATACAAAAGGAAAAAGAGATAGAGAAAAGAGAAAATAATTTTTTATTAGTTGTTTCATGCTAACAATCCAAGAATGGCATGTGTCCTTGGGGAGTCATACTCAAGGTAGCATGTTATTTGATTAAGGATATATGATAATTCACATTTAAGACCTCTTTAGTGTACCCATTGTACACTAAATATAATTTACATCACATTCTAATATACCTCTCTCTCTCTTATTCGCTCCATATCTCCCTCCATCTCTCTTACTCTATATCCATATCTCTATTTCTCTCTTTATCTCCCTCTCACTCCTATCTCTATCTCTTTTATCCATAAATTTGTCTACCACTATCTCCTATATCTATATTTATTTATCCCTCTCTATCTCTCTATATCACCCTCTATCTATATCTCGCCCTCTCTCCTTCATATTCTCTCTCCCTCTCTCTCTAACCCCTCTTCTCTATCTCTCCCTCATTTATATATCTCTATCCATTTCTCTCCCTCCATCTCTTTATCTCACTCCTCTCCATCTCTCCCCATTTCTCCCTCCCTCCCTATCGCCTTATCTATCTCTCTATCTCTACCTCTCTCTCCCTTCCTCTTGCCATATATCTCTATCTCTCTCTTTTTCTTCTTATATATCTCTATATATCCCTATTTCTCTCTCCCACTTTATCTCCCCGTAGTTCTATCTCCCTCCATATTTATTTTTCTATCTCTACTTCTCTTTTTTTGTCTCTCTCACTCTCCCCCTCTCTCTATATCTCCTTATATGTCTATCTCTCTATTAATCTATCTTTCCATCTCTCTCTATCTCCCCTCCCCCTCTTCTTATGTATCTCTCTATCTCTTCCTATTTATCTCCCTATCTCTCTTTTTCTTTATCTCTCCCTCTCCATCTATATCTCTATCTATTTGTCTCCCTCTTCCTCTCTCGCTCTATCTTCATCTCAACCTCTATAATACTCTATACCTTTTTATCTCTAGACATGCCTCCATCTATCTATCCATCTATGTCTCTCCATTTACCTCTTTCTAAGTCTTTATATCTATATCTCTTTGCCTCTCTATCTCTATCTCTATCTCTCCATATTTATTCTTACAGCTCTCCCTCTATCTCTATATTGTTATCTATCCATCTCTCTCTACCCCTTTATCTCTCCCTCCATCTACCTCTCTATATATCACTTCCTATCTATCTTTATCTTTCTATCTCTCCCTCCCTCTCCTTCTCTATCTTTGTATTCCTCTCTATCTCTACCTATATCTCCTTACCCTCTCTATCTCTCTTTCACTCTTCTCCCTCTATCTATCCCTCTTTCTATATTTATCTCTCCTATGCTCTCCCTCTCTCCCTATTGCAAACATAACCAGAGCCTGTTGGTAATGGAGCCTAATTATCTTCCTAAAATTCGAATATTTTATTTCAATAATGTGTGGATCCTTGTAAGTGGATGCATATTTGATTTGAAGTTATCACTACTCCATTGAGACATTCATTGCAAAATTAACATCATTTGATAAATGACCTACCAATTGACCTCATGTACTACAAATATATGCAAAAAATAGACCAAAATTTTCCCTAATTAACCTTTCACAACTCTTTGGTGTACCCATTGCACACCAAGGTGCAATTGCTAGTATATATATTTTTATTTGTTAAGAATTTTGTATTGTAGTTGATTGTATAATTGGAAATAATTAGATAGTACCAATTTGTATCAATGAACATATTGTAATAGTATAGTCTAATGTACATGTGACCATTGTTAGTTAGTTTGTGTTTTTTAACACAACAATTTTTTAATGATTTAAAAAAATTGTATGTTTTTATAATGTTGATTTCACTATTCAAAAATTTTAAAATACGTAAATATGAATAAATTCAACTTCTTAGAAAATGAGAATAAAAAAATAAATATTTAGAGACTTGAAATCAATCAAATTGAGGGACCAATTTTTCTACTTTACATGACTCTTATAATTATTACAAAAGAACATTGAAGATCCTTCCCTAAAATAAAACCTTTAATGGATATTTTTCTCTTTACAAGACTTTTAGGAAGCAATATTATATAAAGTTAGGAAAGATGATCATGAATATTGATTTCCCATTATTCAAGAGAGAATGGTATCTTCAAGGGATATGTTTCAATTATGTGTAGTTGATACATTCCAATAAAAGATAATGCAAATATTGTGTCAATCATTTGTAGAGACTCATACATCTCACTAGACCCTTGGACTAGCCTGTATTGTATGAGAATTTCAAATGGCTCCTAATCTCATTTGATTTTGAGTTTCAATGTGAACCTATACAATGAAAATAAGTATAAATCACAAGTCACAAAATTCAAACTACCCTCTAATTAACTCATTTTCATGATATACAAAGAAGACATTTTTTTAGTCTTGGAAGCAAGATATATTAGTCAATAATGCTCAACTAAAAAATAATTTTAAACAAATTAATATTATAGGAATAGGTGCATTGATAGATTTTAGATATTTTTTTTGTAAATATGGACATGCTAGTAGCATATATAGTTGCAACATATAAAATATTTTGATCAAAGAGGAAAATAGGTTTTGAAGGGACCCGAAACTTTACAACAAAATATTGTTGATACTAAAAATAACACAATCTAGCAATAACCAAGCAACAAAAAAACAACAATAGAAAAAACCAAACACATAGCACAAAACTAGAACCTATTTTAAATTCTTCAGGGTGTTCACCACCTCTAGTTCTTGATTGTAATGTAGATTGAACATGGAAATTAGTTCTTTGTTCTCTTCATCGAAGGACTATTTATTGCTCCATCGGGTCCTAACACTTGAACCCTTCTCTTCTTCCATCACATTATTTTTATCTTTATCTTTAGTGGGTTGCTCTTTTAGATTTCCACTCCCATGAAGGCCAACATTCACCTTCTCTTCCTTTAGCTCTTCTAATTTCTCCATGAGAACTTTAAGGGTCTCCACACTATTCTTAATTGAACAATGACTAATTTTTAAAAGTTTCTCAATATTAGAGTTTATATCTTGAATCTTCTCTTCTAAACCATGAATACATTCATCATAATCCCTTTTGAGATCCATGATAGAATGCTTTATCTCCAAAAACTTCTCTTTTAACTCATTCAACTCTAAACAAGAATTCCCCCTTATTTCATTGGAAAACTTCTCCTTCAATCCTTGGATTTTAACATTCAATTTATTGAGTTTCAACATGAACCATTTGGTTATTCTAAAATTACAGGTCACCCCTTCCCTGCCCATTCCTATAACATCAAGAAGGTCCTCTCTTTATTCATGAAGATAGGATAAATATTCAAAGAGGGGATGGATGTAACCTAAATCAAAAGTAACCTTTCTCAAACCAGTAGCAAGAGGATTGCCCAATGCTTTACCCACATTCTTCACAATCACGACCTCCCTAGTCACCTTCTCTTTTCTTTTTCTCAAACTAGTCTCAATATAATTCACCTATTGAATGGTATTCCTTTGCACATTACCACCCCCCTCTTCATCACCCATTTGAGAACCTTTAGACCAAGAGCAATATTTTTTGGCTTTCTTCTTGGGTGAGGTTTTCTTAGTGCTCAAATTCCTCTTCTTCTGAGGACTTGAATCCAAGGGAGAGGAAGAGAGGACCTCTACTGAATTTCCCCCAACCTCTGAGTCCAATTTCCATTCATTGTCTTCTTCATCATCCATATTATCAAAATTAGAAGAATACTCCACAACTTTAGGGTTTTTCTTATGACTAGAGTCTTTTCCTTTCAATGGCTTAATCGAAGTGTTAGCCTTGATGTGCTCCATGATTAACAAATCAAGACCTCATGTAAGACAAGTAACTTAGGGTTTTTCATATGAACTTTCACCGAAGATTCTAGGGAGGCAAGCAAATAGAATGAAAATGAGATTAGGAGCTTATTCTTAAAGTAATTATAAAAATTAAATTGCAGTATACCTACCATCCAAGGTGATATACTACATGATCACTTCTACAACCTTGGCCTAAATGGGTTTGATAGATAATCTATCATACCCCCAAGAAGAGAGCTTAACCAGCTTCTCCCTTTCATTTCCCTTAAAAATTACTTCAACACTTCCCTGTTCCCTTTCCTATCCTTGAAAAATTTCCAACCTTGTAATTGCAGACCAAATATATCTGAGCAATAAACTCCTTAGTAATTGAGAACTCCACACCATGCACTATGAGGATCTTGTTTCTCCTGCCTTTAACATAAATATTTGAGGCTTTATGATCAAAACCATGGATTCACTCCATAAATGGAGTGAGTCCCCCTTATTCCAATATATACCACATCTTATGCTTCTTTCTCAGACCGTCACATGAGAGGGGTTCTACCCTACTACAATCACCTTCCATTTTCACAAATATTTTCCTCCACTATAAGCTCTAGAATCTTCTCTTTCAATTTGAAGAAAATGGAAATGGGCTCAAAAATGCCCATAAAATGTGTGAAACTATAGGTACTCATTAAACATCCATCCCATCTCTCCTCATAATTCATGCTTGACCTCATTTATCAATATGGAAATAGATTAGGTAGGTACTGACTTGTACCCTTCCCAAACTTTAGCAATCACTAGCCTGACCCCCTTGTTGGCAAAAAAATCCACCAATGAATTACCCTCCCTAAAAATGTGAGATATTCTAACATCTTCAAATGTGCAAATCATATCAAGAGATTCATGGATATTTGCTTCAATATTTCAGCTAGGTTTGCTTTGATTTTACAAACATCTAACGATGTTAAGGGAGTCATCCTCGATCTAGACCTTTCTATAGCCTTTATCAATTGCTAGTTTAATAGCATTAAACGTTGCTTTGGTCTCAACAAGGTGATTGGTTTGGATTCCCAAAGGGAGTTTTTTTTGTGTAAATAGGTGTTTTACCTATCTAGTCATTAGTAGGTCATATTTACATTGTTAAGTCCACTTAGGTCCTAGTTGCTTTTTCTAGAAGTCTTAGTTGTCTAGATAGGATCTTATCATGTCTTATCTATTTATATTTTATTTAATATGTGTGTCCTAGGTCATTTAATATCGATTCATGTCATTTAATCATGACACACTCATTTAAGGTTGGTACATCATCACCCTTGCCTATATAAGCAAGGCTTCATATGTACATAATCAACAATTCAAGCATCAATCTATGAACAACAATCAAGTTCATTTTGGTAATCTTGCATCCACAATCATAGCATAGTAATTTCATCTTGTAGGTGATCCTAGAGTGTTGAGGAGTTCACCATAAACTCCTACATGGCATCAGAGCTTTAGTGCTGCAAACTCCTTCCTTGATCTAAGGGACCTTGATCATTGCATGAAATTTTTGTTGGGTGTGAGTTGGAGTTTTAAGTACCTCACCATTAAATCCAGGGCATCAAAGAAAGTTAGTTTTGGCTTTTGTTTCATCAAATTTTGTCATATATGGTCTAATTTTTTAGGGTTTCAAGTTAAGCAAGGGTTACTAGATTCAGGAGGTAGCTGAATTTTTGGAGATTTTTGGGCAAATATCAACCTTACCATTGCACTAAAAAGGCCCAAAAACCTCCATTTTCATATATAATACATCATATTTCAAATTTGACAGCCAAATCACCATCAAAAAACACTGTGTTAAATTTGATGGCCAAATGATTGTCATCTAACACTATGTTAAATTTGATGGTCAAATAATCATCGTCACAAAATATGTTAAAGTTGACGTTTAAACTATCATCATAATTTACTATCTTAAATTTGATGGCCAAACAGTCATCAACAAGTTGCTCCAATTGGACCCCCTCTCCATTGGTAGTTTTCATTTTGGAGGCAAACTTCAGAGGCTCATTACTTGGTCATACAAACTCCTTTTTCAGTGCAGTTTTTTTTATTTGGGGTAGAATTTTGTGCTCTACATGGTGTTGTAACTAGTTTTTTATTTTGGTTCCTAGTTTTTTTAGAAATTTCAGATTTTCTTAAGTGTTTTTGAGTCGTTCTCATTTTCAGAACTTTCATGGCTCCGTTCTTTCTCATACAGTAACATTTTTGGGAGAATTTATTTTTGAAAGTGCATAATTTTTTGTATACTTTGTAATGGCATGATCATATTTATCTCATCTTGAATAAAAAAATTACTTTGACCTTGTGGCTAAATTTTGCAATCTATATGCACTAAGATCAAGTCCACTTTGTAGAGGGTGTCTTGATTGATTTTTCTTGGGGGGAGGATAATATTTAAGTGTTTGGTTTCTTTCTTTATGTTCTTGTAATGGGGAAATATTAGATTGACTCCTAACTCCATATAATTATGCTTCATGGAAAAATTAGT
Source organism: Sequoiadendron giganteum (assembly GCA_007115665.2). Classification (NCBI taxonomy): domain Eukaryota; kingdom Viridiplantae; phylum Streptophyta; class Pinopsida; order Cupressales; family Cupressaceae; genus Sequoiadendron; species Sequoiadendron giganteum. The sequence continues at coordinate 237,779,866 of CM021105.1, read as the reverse complement.
ATGGAATTATCTCATGGGGAAGGATCTTATATACTATCTAAAGGAGATTATTTCTCAAGCTACTGATGCTAAATAATTGGAAAAATGAGAGATTGAGCATAAGAAAACACTTGGATGCATATGACAATTAGTCTCATTTAATTTACAATTTCATGTTGAATCATGCAAAACACCTAAAGAGGCTTGTGAGATTGAGGAATATTGTAATCCAACATTGGTAGAATCATTTAGTGTTCTTAATGATGAGGACACAATTGGATATGATAGGTGCAATTGAATGACATGCACTAAGATCTTATCTCCTTCATCTATTGTTATACTTGAGGATGCTTGTGATGCCACAATTTTGGTTCCTTGTGAGTCAGTGCAACAAGACATACATCATCTTCCAGAGATGGCTACTTGGGATGAGTACTTGACAGACATTTCTAGTTTATTTTGTGAGCCCTGCATTTTAGATTTGGTAGACATCATTGATTGCCTGCATCTTCTCTTTGATGGAGATGATCCTTCTTCAGTTGTTGTGAGGGAATACTCTGACCCTCTTGTTCATTCTCTACATGATCATCCTTTGCAGTTTGGCATGAGTGTGGATACTTTTGGACAACATTTGGAGGAGGCTTATTTATCTTCAAATGAGGTATTTTTTTCTTTGGATTATATTCTATAATCATTTCTAGGAGATTTTGGATTGTCTTCTTCTGCAGTGTGGCCTAGAATGCTTGTTTGGAGTGTGACACTTTTCGGCATCGACATGGAGATACTTGAGAATTCTTTGAAGACATCATCCATTATCCTTCTTCTTGCATCTTCCTTTCAAGAATGGGAATACATCATACGTACCATCTTGGTCTTGTTTCTTCCTAAGGGGAGGATCGTTGTTTGACGGTCTTGGATCATCTTCAACATTCATTGTCAGACATCTACCATATTTACAAGAGAATCTATATTGAGGGGGGGTTGCATGGTCTCTCTTCTTCTCTCTTATGGGGGAATTTTCCCTCAAATTGAATTTTGTTCTTCTCATGCATCATTGAAAGCATTTTTTTTATATCTCTCTTTTGGGAAGGAGTTTTGTCCCACTAGGTTTTCTCCTTTTCTCCATTTGTGAGAGATTGCATTGTATTTGTACATGGGTACCTAACATGGCCTCATCATTGAGACCCATGTTTGTTTCATTTGCATAAGTACTCCCTAAGTTGTAATTAATGGGGGGTGTTGGTGTAAATGGGTTTTTTATCTATCTAGTCATTAGTAGATCCTATTTACATTGTTAAGTTCACTTAGGTCCTAGTTGCTTTTTCTAGAAGTCTTAGTTGTCTAGATAAGATCTTATCATATCTTACCTATTTGGATTTTATTTAATGCATGTGTCCTAGGTCATTTAATATTGATTCATGTCATTTAATTATGACACACTCATTTAATGTTGGTACATCGTCACCCTTGCCTATATAATCAAGGCTTCATATGTACATAATCAATAATTCAAGCATCAATCTATGAACAACAATCGAGTTCATTTTGGAAATCTTGCATCCACAATCATAGCATAATATTTTTGTCATCTCTCTTGTGGAAGTTATTTCATCTTTCAGGTGATCTTGGAGTGTTGAGGAGTTCACCATAAACTCCTACAAGTGCCATTGTTGATAAGAGCCTACCATTTCATCCCTCAACACCCCCCCACAACCAACAGCCCTAGGATTCCTCTTAGCCACCCCATACAACATGTAAAATGTTAATCCGACCCTCAACATAATTTTCCAATAAGTAATAACTATACAATAGATAAGTAAAATTTTATTATTTTAAGATAATTAAAAAAATATTACTTATACCCTCTAAACAAAAATCTAGATTTTGAATATCAATTACTTACATACATATACATATATAAAAGGTAGTATTACTTCTATATATCTAAAATGTAGATTTGTGTTTGGAGGGCATAAGTAATATTTTTTAATTATCTTAAAAAAATATTTTATAAATAAATATAATTTATATTTATTTATATAATAATATATAGGCTATATAAGTAATGTATATACAATAATATTACTTTTATCTATATACATATTATATATTATTAATACTTATTATTTAGGAAAATTATTGCAAGGGGGAAGCTCCCATATGTTTCATCATAAAAAATTATTACATCATTTTTTGCATTTACATTCACTATTCCAAAACAAAGAATAGGATGCATAAACCCTCTATGATCTCTTGTAATTGTTCAATCTATTGTGGAGTAAAGATATTGTCATGGTGGTCATGAAGAAAGCATAGGTTTCTAGATTATTCCCGATAAGGCCTTCTTGCATTAGTGTTATTGCTTGCTTCATTTCCTCACTCTTCCTAGATTTTTCAATACATATTGATTCACCTACCAATCCTTCTTTCGGGTTTCTACTCAAACCTGAGATGACATTGAAAGCATCATTTCAAAACTTTGGGAGTATGAATTTATCAATTTCCTTGGCACCACAACTAAAATCCCCACATGTGCATACAATTTTGTACAAGAATAAATCCATCAATGTAGAATCATGTATATGAGCATGTGATAGGTGCTTTTCTCTTATTATAGCTTAAATAGCTCCTTCTACAACATCTATTGGATATTTTCCAAAAAAAAAATTACGATGAAGACGATTTTGGTATGCCTAGAGATGAACTAATGCATTTTGATGTCATTTATCCAATAGTTTGAGCTTGTGCAATCTAGATATTATTTAAAATCACATTTATCATCAAAAAATAATGTGTGAAATATCATATCAAGTAATCCTAATGTCACATACTCATTGACAGGAGATGAACCAATTCCTAGCCAATCAATCAATGTTTCTAGATCTTCTTTAGGGTTATACCTATGCATGGATTGATTTAATTTCTCTTTGGGTGTTAGATGATCTTAAAGATATTGATGTTATGTGATCAATGATATTTTCTTCACCTATCTCTATTGGTCGACCAACAAATATAACTTTATATGCACTGAGTTTAAATGCTTGAAGATATTTTTATTTTAGAGTTTGCTGAAATTCCACTAAGATTCCATCAATTTGAACATTACAATAGAACTTTTCATGTTCAATTTTTTATTATAGTGTCTAATGTACTTGTTATCTATTGACTATAAACTTGTAAATTATGCCATGTTGATCCAATCTCCAAATAATGATTATTGGAAAAAAAATTATTTGATATGGAAAAACCTTAAAAATATCTTTTATATTTTATAGAAAAGTTATTGTGTGTCATTTATATCTATATGTGCCACCAATTTCATGTGTCACTTGTAGGATTGGGTTTACATGTGCTATCAACATTTTCACTACTTTTATGAATTTTGTAAGCTCTGGTGGTTGTGGGAAAGGATCCATACTATTTGATATTGAAAACTAGTTATTGTCTTTCTCTTATCAGCATCTATTACATATAGGATCTTTGGGTGTGTAAGAAACCTTTATTTCAAGGTAGCACTATTGATAAATATATAATATGTTTGGTAAGATAAAGCTATATGGGCCATATAAAAAATGAATATATAGAAAGTATTAAAATATATATAAATCATTCAATTAGGATTTGATGTTTTTTTCTACATAGTTTCCAACAACTACATGCATTTCATGTTGAGGTGTATCTCTAGTGTTTTAATTTCATAATCTTTAAATCTTTAATTTTCATATTTAGTATTAATACCAATACTAGCATTTGATCGATGATAGTACCTTTATTCTACTTGTTGGTAACATTCTTATCATTCTTCTCTTTCAAAATGATTAAGTTGTTCAAATATTCATACATAATTTTTCTCATCATGTTTGCTTGTTTTCAATTTTATAATTTAAATTCTTCAACTATTAATTCAACCATACATCTAGCATATATTTCTATCTCTCAACTTCATTTCATCTTCTTAGTTGTTCTTCTCTTTTTGCATCTATCATTTTTATAGTCCCTTTGGTATTCTCTTCGATTTTGTTTTTATTGCTCTTTAGTTTCAAAATTCAACCTTGGTCGAACCATATCTACATGAGAATTAAAAAAAGTAATGTGAATGTATTATTTGTTTTCATAAAAGAGTGAAAATGATATTAAAATCACATTATATATTTGTTATAAAAAAATTCAACCTAACTTAGAGATTGTATAGACTCTAAATTAGATAATATTTCCAATATTACCTCCTAGGTTGGCATATGTTTTTAACTATTTGTTACTATTTAAAGAACAATTTTTTTGACTAACCTAGGAAAATTCTTCAACTATGAAAATGAAATTTACTAGCTAAATAAATTATTTGAAATGAAATAATTGTTGTTTACTACTATCAAGAATGAATGTATAGAAAACCAACACCATTACAAAAAAGAGTACATAAAAAAGAACCAATGATAAAAAGATGAGGCTCTATAGCCTAGAAATCTAAGAAAAACATGGAAATTTTTATAATGTACTACTATTCATATGGATTTTAAAAATAAACTTATTAGAAAGCTTGGCTCAACTACTCGAATTAGGTTCAAATTACACATGTAAAACTAGACATAATAGTAACTTCTAAGGATGATAAAGGTGAAAAATAATCCAAACTAAGATTTTAAAAATGATAAAAAGAGAGAAAAGAATAACAAACCTATTTTTATTGAATGAGTTTAGAAGAATTAATTACAAGCTAAAAATGGAGGAACTTATGGACTATAAAGGAGCATTCCATAAATATTCAAGCCTTTATTTTGGTCTTCAAACCTTAATCGGTGTCTAGATCAAAAAATATTGATATAAAGTATGTCGTTCTATCTTATTTGTGACTAGGAATCAACAAAGAAGTGATAAATACAAGTAATATAGACTATAATTAAAATGAGTGTGCTAATAATAAAATAAATCAAAATCCAAGTGTCAAAGCTATCAATATCAAGATTCTACACAGATGAAATAAAAGACAAAGAGAGAAGTCATAGAAAAATAATGATACAAATCACCTCATAATCTTGGTGAGACCAACAGAGGCAAGATTATTATTGATAGATGTTGCTACAATCTTCAATAATGTGATGGTAAGTTGGAGTCTTAAAAAACACTTGGCAAAATAATGTTGAACTACTCAAATTTCTAAAAAGAGTGGTATAGAATGTTGGAAAGTATGAAAGCTTGATAAAATGAGAGAGCCTAGTGAGAGGGAGTCAAGATAGATCCAAAATGGATAAAAATGGAGGGAGATAAGAGAGTTGGGTATCCATTTGAATTCACTCTAGAGCAGTTTCCTACAACTAGAATAGGTGATAGATAAAGAAATGCTCACAAACAACCAAATAATCACCAACAATCATAATATGTTAGTGTTTCACATAGACATCTACATGCAACACTATTGTCCAAATAATTATAACTTAGTAAAGGTCTAAGAATTAGAAAATGAAATGTAAAATATAACTATAACCTTAGTTTTGAGAAAAAGGATGGCATGAGACTAGGCCTTGGTACCAAGTGGAAAAAGGAAAAATTAAAGATTTGAATGAATTTGAAAACACATTAAAGGGGATGAACATCAAATATGTGATGTTAGGTGGATCGCATGCTACCAACACAATAGAAAGTGTAACAATAATGTGATTTATGTGCAAATAGATGCCTCGCTTAAAATAATTAATCGAATGAGGTATATGCAATTGATTTTAAGGTGGAAGAGGGAAAGAAGGATGTATACAAGGAAGAGGCACAAAAAGGATGTTTAAATCATGAAACGCGCAAAATTATGTTCATACAATGACATCATGTTAAATAAGTATGTCACATGGAAACAAGCAACATCACACAAAGCATGCAAATTGATCCATAGTTTTGGAATCAATATGTATAAATATGAATACTAATCATCACAAAGGAAGGGAATAGATCATCATCATCCCCCAAGCCTATAGAACTAAAAGTATAAAGGAAAAATGGTGCATGCATAGCAATCAAATTAAAAATTTGGGTCAACATGGATGAGACCTAAATGTTCCAATGTTTTGCATCATCCATGAAATATCACAAAATTAATAGAAAACACATATATGGAAGTAAGATACATATAGAAGAGTGACACAACATGATGTTCCTCTTGTATCTAAGTACCTACATGGGTAGCAAGAGTCCTATAAGGGGAAATAACAAATAGTAATACATGTATAAAAGCATGATAAGAAATAAATAATAATCTCTAATATAAATACATAAACACATGAAATGAGGATGGCATGCTAGTGGTCCTCAATCAATAAATTCATCTTGCTCCAAATACTAATCAAGATAAGAGCAAGGTGAACTAGTGGTGGGGACACCATGGGGTTATCACTAGTAAAAGAATATTGATGGGGCCACCACGGGGTTATCACCAGTAAAATAATATACAACAAGAGGCTCTAGAAGAGAGGATCAAGTAACATCCTCCAAGGGCTCTATGGGGATGGTTATTGTTAATAGATTTATGTAAATTTTAAAATATTAAAGACTCACTTAGCATGCACTCCTCTATAGATAGAGTGGGGATCAAAGTCTAGATATGAAACCAATGAAAATTCTCACTACTAACCATAATACTAGGAGTGGGGGAACTAATAGGGTGGGGTGGAGGATTGATCTCCATCCTAGTGGAAAAGATGTAGAAGAGATTAGCAGTTGAAAAAAGGGATTTGGCTTAGATCTATGAAAGGGTGGCATAGGAAAATGCTCTAGGTCATGCCTAGGGAAAGGGCAAGGAATTTTTATGTCAGAAATGGTAAAATGAAGCTCATAGAAGACCTAGTGATGGGTGTCCATGAAGGGAACAAGCAAGGAGCGTGTAATGATAGATATGACACTCACATTAGGAAGATTTAACAAGGTGGAGAAAGTGGGAATTACAAATGAGGAAAATGTGAATTATATAAAATAGTAACAATACAATTAAAGTACCAAATTCACACTTCAAATATCACTCAATGAAGCTCAATATCTTGGCTCAACATGAAATAATACATAATAAAATCCTAAAAAAGACCTTGTTTTGCTCCATTGTGGGTTTCTCTTCAAAGTAACATAACCATGAAAGCACAATGATAATAAGATAGAAATTATAATGGTAGATTCTCAAAGATGGATGATACCTTTTACTTGATAATGATAATGATAGCTTGATAATGATAATGTTCGATTGCTTGATGATGCTTTAGTGATCTTAATAATATGCTCTTGATAATTATGTAAGCTAGCTGGGGGATATGAATGAATGAAGTCTTTGTATTTATATGATTCTCTTGGCATATGATCAATGGTGGATATTGATTAGAAATATTTAATTTAAATAAGTTATCTTAATTCATTTAATTTGAGGGAGGAGTGTTAGCTAATTAAATAATTTTTGAAAATTATTTAATTATAAAGGACCAAAGATAATTTGAATTTGATTTTGATTAATGTTAGAGGGAAAATGATAAGTGATGAGTTAATTAAATAATTAAAAATTAATTAATTAATATAGATATGATAACAAGAAAACCTCATATGGGCATTGGTGGGATTCTTGTAGGCACACGACTAGTAGTAGGCCACGACCTGCATGTAATCCTCTTCTCTTGCATGCATGTGGAGGGGTCAGGTTTGGATTTTAGAGTTGTTTGTGTAGCAAGTGGTGGGATTTTTCCGTGTTTAGGGTAGTGGTCTCTTCATTTGGGGTTTTTTGGTGGTTTCTATTATTTAGTTTTTGTGTGTGGAGTAGGGGTTTCAAGGAGGTATAAAGAGGTGCTCATTGGCCTCATTTTTGTGTCACAACCCTGATGTTCTACTTAGTAAAATTTCCAATGTTTTTACCTCAAGTGAATAAAGCATGATGTCATAACATAGTAACAAAAAAATGTATTTCCATAAAGTAAATTGCATGCACATTTGAAATAACAATATTCCCAAACTTCCATTGCATTCCATTATAATTTCACAAATCTTCCCATAACATAGATGACATATTGAATGAACTTAAGTTAATCATTCATGATTACATCCTTCCATATAAATGGGTACATGATACATGCATAGCTCTTTTGAGCTTCAACTAGCAATAGATATACAAACTAGTCATGATTTCATTGCATCAATGCATAAATTTTGAATGTCCTTGCTTGTTGGTGCAAACACTCTAGTTTTCCCTGATACTAGCGCTAACATCCACAAACCATGACTGCCAACTGATGAGGAGAAGCATCACTCAAGCACTTTTCCACCAACCATGGACTCAAATGTGGTCCGCCGCATATTTTTCACACATGACAAGATGGCCCTTCCCTTCGACGAAGAGATTTGTTGGTAAACCTCATAAAAAATGTCTATCTGAGCTTAACATTGTGTCCTACAAACCAGAACCTAATCATAAGGTAGCTAACCTACGAGTATGAAAATCCTGACATAGAATGCATATAAGGAACACAGTAAAATAATAGTGTAAATAGTGGCTACTTACACTACTTTGGCCAAAGTATTCTCACCCACTACTTTGAGTGGCAATCCTCACATTCACATACACTACTACAGCTCGGTTTGGATTATGACCTTTCTTATACTATGTCTACGTAATTTCCTCCCATAGGTAATCTTTAATCTCATAAATAACCTATTCCCTTTTTCCCAAAACACAATGGTATCTCTACCAATAAATCCTAAGCACTTGTTACCCCTTTAATGGATATTCCTAGCCCTGGTATAACATATGAGTTTATCTTTACATAAACAATCTATTCACTTCAATAGACAATCTAGTCTCAAGTATAACTTTATAATATAGAGTATAGCTATATAAGCCTAATTATAATCATAATTTAAATATTCATTCATAACTGACTCCATTCAATAATATTTCACATAAATAAGTGGTTCTCATCAAGATTAAAGCAACATCAATGAATGACCTCATTCAAAGAATATTCTCATCAATAGATAATTCCATTCGAGAGTAAAATCTCCTTAACTAAAAGGGATGATTCAAAAGTAGAATCTTGTCAGCGTAATAGCTTCATAACAAGAATACAAAGCAACTATCCAAGTAGCAACTCCAACTCAATAGGTAATCCCACCTACATCTCCATACATTTATTATCTCATAAGCTCAAGTGATTTACTTACTCACATAGGTGAGTCTCAACCTCAATATACCCTAATCTTAGGATAAAGTCATCAACCAATGACTAGTCCAATTATATAGGTTAATCTACCCCTATATGTCCCAATCAAGACCAAATGTACAACCCATCCCAAATAATTTATTCCCAACCTATAGGTATTAATGAGTTTTCAAGTGCATATCCCAACCCAGTAGGTAAATATTAGCCTAAGATTTCACTCTTTAATCAAATGAACTTCTCGACCCAAATAGGATATTCTAAACCTAGGGTTTCATTCAAGAGTATTGTATGATCAAGCATTCATACAAAGAAAGATATTTGATGTGGTTATCCTAATGTCACATCATATCTTTCATACCTTCACTTATGTAATGATAACCCTATCAATCCCAAGGTTCCCTGGCATAATAAGCTACAAGATCAAGTCACTTCATGATGTTGATGCATTTCATAATATGCATGTAGTATTTCTATCTATATATATAAATAACATCACTATCTAAATTATTGTATAGAGTATATAGGAGTATTAAGATCCTACTCTTAATCATATTTCATCATTTTGGGTATTTAATACCACTAATAAACAAATACTCCTATTAAGGAGTAATTACAAACACTTCACAAAACAACATAAACAACTTCTATTTTCCTTTCAAAGTAATGTTATATTTCCCTAATGCAAGTAATGTCAATAGATCAAATAAAGCACTCAAGAAACAATCTTTCATAAACAAAGACAAAAAAAGGAAGATGCATCCTCATGCCTATATTATGCTTGTCCAATTGACTGTTGTTGCACAACTATCCAATAACAGCAACTAGATTTACTTTGACCTCACTAGAAAATCCTCAATAAAACCTCTCTCTCAAGTGAATAATATGCTTCTCTCAAAATGATAATATGCTCTCCCAAAATACTCAAGCTCTATCAAAATAATCATAATAATTTTACAGAAATAATGCAGATTAGAAAAGCATAATAGAAGGCAATAGAATGTGTCCCAAATGAGAGCTCAGCCTCTCTATTTATACAGCAGAAAAGAGACTCCACAACCTACAAAATAGGCATGTAAATTGACAACAATTTCCAAGCTAGTCGACTCACTTCACTTGGCAAGAAGGTGGCAGCAATTAAAGAGTTTACTCAGCACAATAAGCTACAGGTCGACCTCTATGTTTTGACATAAATTTAAAACTATTTAAATCAGCACATGATCAAATGGTGACAATCAATTTATTCCCAAAATGGACTTCTACAACATTTAGAACTTCATAAAATGGCGCTAAGCAAGTAGCCTATTCACCTAGTATTTGACATGACTTAACTCATTGAATCAGTTCATATTTAAAATGCAACACTTGATCATGGTCGAAAAAGTCTATGCTCAATAGAAAACAAAGGATTGAATAGTCAATTTGGCTCATAAATCTGCTTTGACAAATTCTTTGCCTTGCTGTAACAATTCCTATTATCATGCATTTTTTACTTAGTTGTGTTATTGATATTTAATCCATCGCTATATGACAAGGCGTCCAAATTAAATTGTTGTTTACTAAATCAAAGTTGTCATTTATTTAGTATTGACTATGTTGTATTCTCCATATCGACTTAACTACAGCGCTATACATTGCATATAATTCTATCTTTACTCAATGCCAATATGCACAATATTCATCCTTTAAAATTCTTTGTATATGTTTATATACAATCGGCCTATGCTCATTTAAATAAATCGGCCTCTAAGCATATCATATGTTAATCGATCTCTAAGCTTATAAATATATAATCATATATATATACATATACATATATATGTATATCAACTCACACAAACACACACATATATATATATGCATATGTATATATATGTTATTATATATATCTTATGTTAATAAAGTATGTATACATTCGATATACAAATGAATACGAATAAGTTAACATTCTTATAGTAATAATAATATATTATAAATATACACAACCCTATAATAAGCATTTACGCTTATGTGTGTATTTATATATATACAAACATATATTATATAGCAACATTATAGTCAAGTGATCCATTCAATATCTGAATGATTATGACCACATGATTATATTCATAATAGCAT
>CM021105.1:237652339-237767391 GCA_007115665.2 Sequoiadendron giganteum | reverse complement strand
ATGCCCCCGCTTTAAAGTGGTTGCTAACACCAGTACTGTGAGAAATTGCTTTAAAGTAGAAGAAGAAGACATGAGAGCTTATTCAGAAATTTGTATGCCAAGTCATATATTTCCAATAAGCTAAATCATGAGAAAGATAGTATGTCACATGCGAGCCAACTTAAGGCATGTTGTCCACATCCCAAGCTTGCTCTTATATGTTCATGAAAGGTTAATGATGAGAAAAAAGAGACAATGACAAGTGACATACGAGGAAAAGGCTAACTAACCCTTTGCCCCCACTTAGTGCAGGACAAGAGTGAGCCGAAAGGATTGAGGAGATCCATGATAGAGTGAAAATCAGTATCGATTAGAGGAATGAGGTTCCCCCACATAAGGGAGAGCACCAAACTCCTTAAGATGTTGGATTTTACTATTCAAGGCCTTACATTCATTAGTAGAATGACCATGGACTCTATGATATGCGCAAAAGGAATTCTTGTAATAGAATTTCTTTTGAGTTTTAGGCAGAAGGGATATAAAGTGATCTTGGAGGAGTCTCAACAAGATACCCTATTGATCAAAGGTAGAAGAGGTTCCTCTATCTTGTAACAAAGATTTCTCTTGCTTAGTACAGGATGTCATACCTACACAAGGCTCTATAGATTGTGATATTTTGTATACTCCTTTAGAGGAGTGTGTAAAATATAAATCATTAGTGTTTTGTGAGATGACATTGACATTAGGTGAAGACTTCTTTTTTTGGCGCAAGTGTTGCAAAGGATCATTTTCGAGACCACTAGTGTCTACCAGTTCAGAATGCACTAGTGTTAAGGTTGGGTTAGAATAATTGTGTGTGGTGCTGTTGATGTTGATTGAAGGTTTGATGATTTCTATCAAAGGACAATAATAAATACCATGAGTCATTGTTTGCATGTGAGGCTCGATAGGGTTGTGGATACCTTGTTCGTTAGCACCACATCCTTTTCCATTGTATCCAAGTTGTTTCATAAGCTCGTAACCTTTTCCATAAAGGTTTTTCATTGCTTTTTGGATCTAGTGGTTGTTCATTGTTTGCTTCATTGTTTGAAGTAGTTGAGGTGGATGTTGTCGAAGGGTCTTCTAAGTCTTGTGTTGACAAGATTGATGTTCCCTTTACAGAGGCATTGATTATGATCTTGTATTCTCCCATGAATGTAGGTGTGAATTCTAAGGAACCCCAATCATCATCTAATAGCTTTGTGACTTGTTCAATATTTTTTTCATTGTTTTTTTTTTGTACGAGTTCCACTTGTGTTGTTGGTGTTAATGTGTTCAAGAGAATGTCTTTGTTTTTCTCAATTTGTAAGACACTGTAAGTCTCAAGATTAGTTTCAAGTGTGTACACTTTATTGTTATATATGTACTTCATTTTATGATGAAGAGTGGAATGCATCCCATTCATTGCATGAATCCATGGTCTGCCTAAGAGAATATTACATGAAATTTCATGAGGTATAACATGGATCGGTGTTTCCAATGTGGCCTTCCCAACTGTACAAGGTAAAGTAACCACACTGAGTGGTTTCTTTGTGATGTTTTCAAATCCCCTAATAGATAAAGAATCAGGTTGAATGTTGGATCAATCAATTCCAAGCCTATCTAGAAGGCTCACACTACACACATTAAGGGTAGAGCCTATATCTACAAGAGTTATCTTGATCCCTTTTCATTTTTATTGAGCTATTATTATGAAAGCTTCATTTTGTTTTTACACTTCCAAAGGAGGGAGCTCACTTTGGTGAAAAACAATATTAGCATTTATTCCTTGAATTATAGCTGCTATGTCATTTGGTTGCACATTAGAAGGGATAGGAACTTGTTGTAGGGAATTTTGCATCATATTGTGATAGTGAGGGGAGGCTTGAATGAGATCCCATAATGATATCTTAGCAGGAGTATTCCATAGTTTTTCAACAAGATCATACTCCTTAATGAGTGAATTTAATCGAGGATCCTGAGGCAAGATGGGATTGAGCAAAGGTAAGGGTGTTGGGGTTGGTTTTGGTGGGTGCGGGTTGTTTCTTGTGTAATGTGTGTGTGAAACATTGTTGATAGGAAGATAAAGGATGAGTTCGGGTTTGTTTGGAATTGAAGGTTTGTGTGATGTTGGATAGAGGATGAGTTGAGTTTGAATAATATTAATATCCCTGAGCGAGTGAGAGGCTAAGGTTGTCCCTTCATCTACTTCTAAGGATACAATATTATTATCATTGTTATCCTTATCATGTATCATGATATCCTCCCTAGGAGGAAGGGTTTTAGGAGAACTACAAACCAACTGCTCTTGACAATCAAAGTTTGGTTCTTCTAAAATGACTTCATCACAAATAGGGGTGTGATCAATGGTTGAATTTTTATGCTCCATAAGGGTTTCTCTAGGAGAAGGGGGACAACTAAGATACTCATGACCTTCATTAATTGTGGTTTCTAATAGTAAAGCATCTTCTTCACAACTATGAGAAATGCTAGGAGAAGGAGGAATGTTATTGTCATGATTAGATATGTTTGTGTTATCTTGTTTAGTAATGTCTTATCCACTAAGAGATGTAAGAGGAGAGAAACAACTAGGATTCTCAAAACTCTCATTGATTGGTTCCTCTACCAAAATATCTTTGTCACCAATAGGAGAGATATTAGGAGAGGAATAAATATGATCATTAGGAATGTTCAAGGTTGTATTCTCTTTCACTAAAACACTCTCATAGGGAGGGGATAGGAAATTTTTCTTAGCATGTCTAGATATGTAAGATACTAGCATTGTTTGAACAAAAATGAAAAGTACTTGCAACCATTTCATGCAATGTTTTAGTAATATAAACAATGTATATTCAAAGATACAAAACATTTTTATCCAATATATGCTAAGCTTTAAGAATGTGAATAATGTACATGAAAGGATGAAAATCAGTTTTATCAAACTTATGAAAAGTTTTATGAATAGAAACATTGTATATGCAAAAGCGGAAAGTACTTTTATCGATGTGATGTAAAATTTCAGAAATGTTAGCATTTTTAGATCTAATGATGAAATGATTTCAAGAATGACCACCCTAAATTGATGTGTTGGAGCTAGATGCATAGAATGAATATTCCCAAAACTTTCCAGACTTATAGTATATGATACTAGGAGGCTAAGAAAACACAAAAATGAGTTTTTAGACATTTTAACTGACAGTTAAAAATCTGGACTAGGACTAAATCGCCCAGAATGGCGAATTAGTCCCAGTTAGGGTTTTTTTCAAATTTTCCAAAAAATTTCAACTGCTCTTGATGCTTTTGATGTTGGATGACCAAAAGAGGAAATGTAGAGGCAGATTTTATATGATTTTTAATGATTTGAGATGCAATAATACAAAGTATATGCACTTTCATTAATGCAAAAATTTGAAACCCTAGAATGTAGATTAACTAATGCCAAATGAAATGCCAACTAAATTTAGGGTGAGAAGGGACTCCAAATCAGAAAAGATGGTATTCAGAAGTCAGGTTCACCAAAATGTAACAAATATTTTGTCACCTTTGTTGTGCCTCAATGGTTTTTCACCTAAAGGGAAAGGGACAAAGATCTATCGCTACATTCAAGAACAAACCCTAGAGATCTCAGTGCAAAAGAGATTGAAATCTATCAAAGGGAGAGTTTTTGGGGATGAAAATGGATAGAAAGGCTCTAGAAAAGCGTGAAAGTGGGTTACAACACCTTTACAAGTCACCATAGAATTCTTATTGATTTACCAAGGTCCAAGACCTAATGTAAATGTGTTGAGCACATTACAACATAAAATCTAAGCAAAACTAGGTCAAAATCCATAAGAAAGGCCCAAATGAGTGAAAATGTCAAGGATACATTTTCTACATTACATGCCTATTTCAGAATTCCATTCTTTTAGTAAACATATCAAACTCATGATTTCATTTACCATCCTATTTATCTATGAAGGTAAAAGTAAATCAGTAATAACAAGACAGGGTGTGGCATACTTCCACCCTTGTGAATCATCATCCCCAATGATTATAACACTTTAACATATAGATAAAGTCAAATAAAAAAATTTCTTACCATTCTCAAAATATGTAAGAATCATAAAACATTCTTCCTATGTAGCATCACTCCTTGCAATCTTGTCCTTCTTAGACCTTGCATCGAGTTCCCTTGCTAATGCACAAGGAAAACTTGTATGCTTCACACATGCTTACTCTCCCAAAGAGCTTATGTATTGTATTCACAATATCTCATATGTACATCCCATGTACAATATTATCTAAATAACACATGACACCTATACTATAGTGACTAAAAGACACGTTCAAATTGGCTAATGAATTTGTCCTCAGTGTAATCCAAATAGAAAAGGAATGTCAGTACATTGTGCACTACACTATGGGTCTCATCCTTCCTTTTGGTATTTACACTTTCATATGACCCAAAAGTTGAGTTCGTCCATCACTTACACATCCATTTTCCTTAATCATAACAGTAATGTTTTTAACTATTTGTCCATCTTGAACATATCATTTCTCTTGGACACCTGTCAACTCCGATCATAACAATATTGCTTCATATTTCAAAATTTGTATCAACAAAATTTCTTCAATAATTTTGATCTCTTATTTAATTTTGTTGACCTTCTAGGTTTAAGGTTATCCCTATTTCTTAGCTTATTTCAACCTATTAGAGTTCAACCTTCCTTTCCATATAATGGATCAAACCTCAATAGTAGAAGTTTATAAATATTCTTCAAATCTTTCAAGATTTGGTTTATTACTTTTGCATGTTCAGTTGCAATAATATATTGCACATTCGCTCAATTGAATGTCTCAAAGTATGATCATGGTTCACACAATCTTATCATTATTTTCTCATTCATAACTGAGACAACCTTCTCAGGGATACTAAGCAACTACTTCTCACAATATATTACTTAAGACCAAAATCCCATAAATCAAGTTTCCAACTAGCGTTGGTTACCTTGGTGAGTCTATCCACCATATCATTATGTCAGTTCCACTGACATAGACAATTTAAACTATGTTGTGTTCTACCACTCCCCCTTTGTAATCTCAAGAGAGTATACATTTCCTACCAATGATGACATCTTGTCTTCATTTTCTGGCACTCTAGACATTATCTTGCCACATTGCATGCATCATATTACTCTATCTTTTCCCAGATGATAGTGGTTCCTTATTCAAAAAATCTATTTGTCATTCCAATGTGCTAACTCTTACATCAATTTCCTTGTTTCATTCCTTAATCCTCCAATACTCTGGGTACATAGGTTCTTTTACATCCTATAATATTCTATTCTTTGACTAATTGAAAACTTATTTTGTGGTCTCATTCCACATTTAATTCCCAAGTAATAATGATTAGGAGTTTTACAGAGATAAATCTCTTTTATCTTAGGACATCCATAACTTGGATTTCTTTCATCCTTGGATCATTTTCAAAATTATAATCCGATTTTCAGCTCAATCTATCTTTTTCGATGTGCATCGATACTAATTTCAAGTAATAATCCTCGTTCAATCATATCGGTTCCCAAAAGATATCAAATTTAATTGCATATCTAATTACCAAGCACAAACGTTTCTCAAACTCATGAGTAGTTAGATCTTCCCTTTCCAATCTCATAGGAAATGACCTTCCCATTCATGTTCAAGTAATCTTCATATCCTTTCCTAAGGCATCAATGATAATATCAATTGATCTTACAATCAAATATATATAGGGTATGGTGTGATAATAGGTCACAATCCTTGACCTTTCCACTATTTTTCTCCAAAACTTCTAATACCTTATCTTTGTGGTCATGAAATACATGACTTAATTGACATTATGCCTTACAAAGAAGTCATTAGTTCTTCCAAATAGAAAATATATTCATGATTCTCATTGGGTGGGGTACTTAATTTGAGTCAATCCACTCTCTTTCTTTCCCCCTTAGTGTTTCCACAATATTCGATCAACTCAAAGTTGAATTTATAGAAAAAATTTGCTTTCTCAAAATGGTTTTTCATTCTTTGTTGTAGGCTTTCTATTGCCTTTTTCTTGCCTCAATGGCATACCTTGAATATACTTTTTTCCTAAAGTTAGATTCATCGTTGATCTCTAACCTCATAGATTGGATTGTCTAATGAATAACCTAGAAAATTTACAAGTTGAGAGGCTCTTTAATATTCCAATTCTCTTTTCCATATATACCAATATCCTTTTTGTGGAGGAATATCCATATCCACAAAGCCTCTTTTGTTGATGTGTCCTCAACTTAGAGCATTTGTTTCCTTACAACTTCTATAGTTTTAACACATAGTGTCACATTATATTCCATTTCCTTTTGGAACCTCTAAACATATGTTGGTTTTCATTGACATGTTGGTGAGTTCAATTTATACTCCAAATGATCTATATTGTATTATCTAAACCTTCATCAAGCTAACCCAATTTACCTTTTTCAAGTTTCTTTCTCACAATCACCTTTTCAAGTGGCTTGTCCCAATTCTTGGTGACTTATTCTCTCATAACCTTTAGAGATACCAAGGTTGTTTGGTTTATTTTTCTCATCTTAATCATAATTCCAATTTGATCTCGTCAATTTTGGTTGGTGGAACCATGTCCACTTTATTGATTACTCTTTTCTGACCATTCTAGTCTTTTCCCTTATTCTAAGGTACTATCTCCTTTCTTACAAGTTCCTAGCCTTGTAAAAAAATTAGATTCAAGTAAACAGTTCTCCAACCTATTGGATACCTCCTTCATTGACTATCTACTTTGTTTGAAGTTTCCAATTTATGCCAGTAATGTATACTCATAGATCCGTAGTGTATTTACTAAATCCAATAATTCTTGACTCTTTGCAACTATAGGTTGCTACTAATAAGGTGTATCACTTCAATTCTTCCCATCCCCTTAGAGTCTTATAAATATTTCATTGGGTGAAGGTTCATATTGATTATCCTTCATAATGAGTTGTTGGTTTAGGAGTTCTCAACTCTTGGGACAACTCTTATCTTTTCCCAAACTTAAACAAGTTTCTAGGAATCCCATCTTCCTTTTCATTTCCCTTATTCTTTCCTCTTTCCATCTTGGCATAATAAATTTTCTACCATTATCTTCCAATATATTTTACGTAACATGTATGTAACGAGCTCATAGGTTCCAAATTTGAACCTGATAGCTTTGATACCACATGCAACAACACCGGTGTTCTACTCAGTAAAATTTCCAATATTTTCACCTCAAATGAATAAATCATGATTTCATAACATAGCAATAAAAAATTTCTTTCCATAATGTAAATTACATGCACATTTGAAATAATACTATTCCCAAACTCCCATTACATTCCATTGTAATTTCACAAATCTTCCCATAACATATATTTCATATAGAATGAACTCAAGTTAATCATTCATAATTATATCCTCCCATATAAATGGGTACATGATACATACATAGCTCCTCTGATACATACATAGCCCAGGTATAACATATAATTTTATCTTTTCATAAAAAATCTATTCACGTCAATAGAAAATCTAGTCTCAAGTATAAATTTATAATCTAGAGTATAGCTACATAAGCCTGATCATAATCATAGTTTAAATATTCATTCATAACTGAATCCATTTAGTAATATTTCACCTAAATAAGTGGTTCTCATAAAGATTAAAGCCACATCAAGGAATGACCTCATTTGAATAATATTCTCATCAATAGATGATTCCATTCAAGAGTAAAATCTCCTTAACTAAAAGGGATGATTCAAAAGTAGAATCTTTTCATCATAATATCTTCATAACAAGAGTACAAAGCAACTATCCAAGTAGAAACTCCAACTCAATAGGTAATCCCACCTACATTTTTATACATTTATTATCTCATAAGCTCAAATGATTTACTTACTCACATAGGTGAGTCTCAACCTCAATATACCTGAATCTTAGGATAAAGTCATTAACCAATGACTAATCTAATTATATAGGTTAATCTACCCCTATATGTCCCTATCAAGACCAAATGTACAACCCATCCCAAATAAGTTATTCCCAACCTATAGGTATTTATGATTATTCAAGTGCATATCCCAATCCAATAGGTAAATCTTAACCTAAGGTTTCACTCTTTAATCAAATGAACTTCTCGACCTAAATAGGCTATTCTAAACCTAGGGTTTCATTTGAGAGTATTGTATGATCAAGCGTTCATAAAAAGAAATATATTTGATGTAGTTATCCTAACGTCACATCATATCTTTCATACCTTCACTTATGTAAAGCTAACCCTATCAATCCCAAGGTCCCTAGCATAATAAGCTACAAAATCAAGTCACTTCATGACGTTGATGTGTTTCATAATATACATGCAGTATTTCTACCTATGTATAAAAATAACATCATTATCTAAATTCCCGTATAAGTTATATAGGAGTATTAAGATACTAATCTTAATCATATTTCATCATTCTAGGTATTTAATACCACTGATAAACAAATAATCCTATTAAGGAGTAATTACAAGAACTTCACAAAATAACATAAACAACTTTTATTTTCCTTTCAAAGCAATGCTATATTTCCCTAATGCAAGTAATTCCAATATATCAAATAAAGCACTCAAGAATCAATCTTTCATAAACAAAGACAAATAAAGGAAGATGTATCCTCATGCCTATATTATGCTTGTCCAATTGACTGTTGTTGCACAACTATCCAATAACAACAACTAGCTTTACTTTGACCTCACTAGAAAAGCCTCAATAAAACCTCTCTCTCAAATGAATAATATGCTTCTCTCAAATTGATAATATGCTCTCCCAAAATACTCAAGCTCTATCAGAATACTCATAATGATTTTGCAGAAATAATGCAGATTAGAAAAGTAGAATAGAAATCAATAGAATGTGTCCCAAATGAGAGTTCAACCTCTCTATTTATACAATAGAAAAGAGACTCCACAGCCTACAGAATAGGCATGTAAATTGAAAGCAATTTCCAAGCTAGTCGCCTCACTTCACTTGGCAAGAAGGTGGTAGCAACTAAAGAGTTTACTCAGCACAATAAGCTATAGGTCAACCTCTATGTTTTGACAACAGTTTAAGACTATTTCAATCAGCACATGAGCAAATGGTGACAATCGATTTATTCCCAAAATGGACTTCTACAACATTTAGAAATTCATAGAATGGCTCTAAGAAAGCATCCTATTCACCTATTATTTTGTGTGACTTAACTCATTGAATCAGTCCATATTTAAAATGCAACACTTTCTCATGGTCGACTAAGTCTATGCTCATCAGAAAACAAATGATTGAATAGTCACTTTGGCTCATAGATCTACTTTGACTAATTCTTTGCCTTGCTATAACAATTCCTATTATCATGCATTATTTACTTAGTTGTGTTGTTGATATTTAATCCATCGCTATATGACAAGGCATCCAAAGTAAATTATTGTTTACTAAGTCAAAGATGTCATTTACTTAGTATCAACTATGTTGTATTCTCCATATCGACTTAGTTGTAGTGTTATACATTGCATATAATTCAATCTTTACTCGATACCAATATGTATAATATTTGGCCTTTAAGATGATTTGTATATGTTTATATACAATTGACCTATGCTCATTTAAATAAATCAGCCTCTAAGAATATCATATGATAATCAATATCCAAGCATATAAATGTATAATCATATATGTACATATACATATATATGTATATCAACTCACACACACATATATATATATATATATATATATATGTATATGTATATGTATATATATGTTATTTTATATATATATGTATGTATGTATGTATCTTATGTTAATTAAGTATGTATACATTTGATATACAAATGAATACGAACAAGTTAACATTCTTATAGTAATAATATATATTATATATATATACACACCCCTCTATTAAGAATTTACGCTTATGTGTGTATTTGTATATATATACAAATATATATATTATATAGCAACATGATAGTCAAGTGATCCATTCAATATTTGAATGATTATGACCACATGATTATATTCATAATAGCACCATATTAATCATTTATATACATATATGCATATCTATACATATGTTGTCATACTCGCATGGACATCCCATTATATCCAACATACACATATGTCAACATATATATATATATATCCCAAATACTCATTCAACCATACAATCAAGCATAGTAATATAAGGAAGGACTCATAAGTTCCAAACATATAAACATCATCCAAGCTTGCATTCAATATTAATCATGCCCCTTACAAATGCAAACACTCATACTAAGGATGACTTACCAATTCCTAATATAACAACTTGACTCGACCATTCTACTATGAGTGTGTGTGTATAGCTCAGATAGGTTTCATTAAGGGTTATCCAACCAATCACTTCTCCTGAGTGATACTTCCCCTCCACTAGGAGGATTGAACTTGTCCCTACAACCAACTCAAGACATTTGTAATGGTAGTTAGGTATTCACAATAAATCCATATGCATTATAAACTTTAGCATATTCATATAGCAATAAATGTAAACATATTTACTCTTTCAAAGCCATATTAAGCATTTTTCAATAATTTCACATAATAACTATTTCAGTATTCCATTCTTTTAGCAAATATATCAAACTCATGATTGAGTTTACCATCCTATTTACCCATGAAGGTAAAAGTAAATCAATAATAACAAGACAGGGTGTGACATTTTGTGAATTATGGCTTCTATTGAAGCTATTGGTTGTAATCAAATTTTGGATTTTTGGGAATCTTTGCGTGTGAATAGCCCATCTTCATAAAAGTTTTCTACTACCAATAATTTCCTGAAAGAGTCTTCGGGGTGGAGGAGATGGCTCCGTCTAGAGGCCCTTGTATTCCAAAAACTAATGGATGTTTGGAGAGGAGCCAAGGTAGGCCAATCGTGGTTATTCAACCTGATTCAATCATAGAAGATGATTATTTTTTGAAACATGCTTTAATATGAAAATTCATGGGGATGCAGGTATTTCTTCCATTTTTTGGATTCCTGAGCTAGCCATACATGGAACCCTAAGGATAAAATAGAGGTGATGCTGATGGACAATAACTTTTTTATGGTGGTTTTTAATTGTATGGTTGATCACAACAAAGTTTTTGAGGAGGGGCCTTATTTTCATAACCAGATTGGTTTGTTCATCAAGCCATGGCATGCTAGTTTTAACCCTTCGAAGGAGCTCCTGAGTCGAGTTCCTATCTGGGTGCACATCCCTTGGTTCCTATTTGAATTTTAGAGGAATAAAATTTTGCATGTGGTTGCTCTATTTTTGGGAAAGCCAGTGGGTTCTTCTCAACAAACATTAGATAAAAATGTATTTTTGCATGTATTTGTGTTGAAATTGATTTGAGTAACCCTCTTCTAGAATTTTTGGAAATTTGTGTGGGATCGTCTTCATGGGTGCAACAGCTTGACTATGAGGCTCTCCCATTTCGATGTTGGTTGTGTCACAAGTATGGTCATCTATAGAAAAGATGTCCTAGGATCCACTCTTTAGAGCCCCATCTTAACCATCCCCCATGTCATCTTCCTAAGGAGGATAAAGGAAAGGATCCTATTCCAGGTGAAGTAGAAAATAACGAAGATTTTATTCCTTTCAAGTCCCATAATAGGAATAGAGGACAAAAAATAACCTTCAAGGAGAGATAGGAGGAGGAATTTTTTTGCAAGAGACACTACAGTATCATCTAGTGTTGTCATTGATGGCAACCATAATCGATGATCAGGTACGCATATCATCACTCGATCATACCGACAGATAGATTGAAGATTGATAAGGCATAATAGAGTATCTGGTAGCACAGTGTTCATCAATCTATATGAAGATTTCAGGTTATTATTTTGTGTTGTGCATCTTAAGAAATTATTTTTGGTATAAATCTTTGTTACTTCAGAAGTGCAGTGTCTCGTATCAATTTGTGTGGATGTTAGTAGATTTGGTTGGTTTATTCCAAGTCTTTCTTGTATTGGAGCCGAATTCATGAATGCATTATGTCACAGATGTATAAGGTGTAATTAACTAAATGTTTTCATACCTGATCATGTTTGTTTGGGTTCCCTCTATGTCCTAACTGACTTTGGAGGATGTGCATAAAAATTTAATTAAGGATCTAGTTGACAGTTGTAATTATTTTTATGTTATATTGGAGTCGACAAAGTGTAAATGAATTCTATGTTGTGGATATATATAAGTTCATCTATATAATTTTGCATGATGTATGAAGTATATTGTGATGTGAATTATGAATTAGAGTAGATAAAAAGAGTGATAAAGCATAGTTTCACTTGCGCATAGAGAATTTTTTGTGCGAGTGTGAGCAGAATAGAGCATAAGTGCAGAATCAATCTGCAGGATAAAAGATTGTATATTTCACCTAACTGGAACTATAATCAATCATATTTAGATGCTATCTATCTTAGTTCAAACTCTTAGATGGTTTTAATCTGATTGTCTTTTGTAAGGCAGTGAGCCTTCTCTTTTAGCAATGAGCTCTAGGCAGTGTGTCTGAATGCAAGTGCATTCCCCTTTTGTAATCTTCATTTGAGTATACTCAGATTAACTTATGGATTGGTCATCCACCATGGTTTTTCCCCTAACAGGGTTTCCATGTAAAAATCTTGGTGTTATGGTGTTGTGTTAATTTTCATGTTTATGCATTATGATTGAATGTTGTTAATCCTTTGAAGATAAAGGTTAATAAAGTTAATTTTGTGAAACACTGATTCACCCCCCCCTCTTAGTGTAGCTTGTTTCCAACAATTGGTATCAGAGCTAGTTCCTCTTAAAGAAGTCTAACAACTTGGGGAGATCTTAGAATGTGTTCTAATGGATTCAAGTAGTCTTCAACAACAAATTTTGGTGGCCTTGGATGATCTTGATTAGTCAAAGGCTGAAGTTCATAAATTACAAGCAAACCTCTCAAATGCTGAGAAATTCATTGAGTCTCTAAAAGACAAAATCAATAAGTCTAGAGAGAAGAGAAAGGAACTTTACAATCAGATTAAGTAGAATGAAAACAACAACATTGAAGAAGAAGAACTCAGTCAAGCCCTGAAAGAAAAGACAGAAGAGTGTGAGAAGCTTACCAGAGATAACACAGTTCTAAAGCATGAGATGGAATCTATCATGATGAAGCTGACCAAGGAGATTGAAGATAGGAAGAAGAACGAAGAGAAACTAGCACAGTCCCTAGAAGAAAAATATGAGGTATGAAATCAATTGGATGATGAATTAGAAAAATCCAAAAATAATGAAGAGGCACTTGAAGATCAAATGGATGATCTCATAAATGAGCTTGCTACTATAAATGAGTATAAAGAAAATTTCAAATCCAACTCAGCTATGCTTGATGAACTAATTAGCAGTTAGAGGACTCACAGTGACAAGCGAGGTCTTGGATATGAAGAAGGTGAAATTTCTAGATCTGAGAAAAGGAGATCTAGATAAGGAAATCAAATGAAAAAATTCAGAAGGTATCCGGTAAGGCAACCTAATGCTTAGAGATTTAATGGATATTGTTTCAGTTGTAACAAATTTGGACACATGGCTACTTAATGTAGAAGTAGAATGAATCAAAGTGGTCCATCTTTCTCAGGTCAGTGTTTTAATTGTCATAAGATTGGTCATAAATCAAATGAATTCAAAAATGTGATGAATCAAGTTCATAGAAATACCAGATGCTATACATGCAATAGACTTGGCCATACTGCTAACCAGTTCAGATCAAGAGGAAATTAGTGGAATAACTGGTCTAGGAAAAGAAATGTTGTGTGCTAGAATTGCAACAAAATTGAACACATTACTACATTCTGTTGGAATAGAAAAGGTCTAGTAAAAATCAAAGAAAGAACATGCAGAACGATATCAAGGGAAAAGGGAAACTCACTACAGCTGCAGTTAGCCAGCAGATGCAAAATAAATGGGTGAAGAAAGATCCCTTTGTTTTTGTTGAAGAAAATGTGGCAGCACCAGAACCTACTTCTGGTAATTCCTTTGGGAATTAGTCTCAGGCCTCTAGCCTAGGGGGAGCAGTCAAGAAAATCACTTAACCCCCTAACTGGTAAGTGATACCAGATATGGATGTGTACAGTAGAAGCATAAAAAATCAATATATGTTGTTGAACTCATTGGAAAAGGTGGTATGCTGTATTGGAGATCCGTAGAAGTTTTACCCGTCACAGTGCATAGAAATAGGGTAATCAGATGTATTAGGGTTGAAGCATTTATTATGACAAAAGGGTTAGGTATGCAAGTGATAAAAAGTCATTTCTACTCTTCACTTTTCACTTTGCATTTGGAAGAAAATAAGCTTGGAGAGCTCATAGGCAAACTTGGCGATTTGAGGTGAAAATAAAGCGTCAAAGAGATTCAACATTCAAATTGTGATCTGACGAAAAAGGTATTTTCTTTCAGAAAAATTCATGAAATTTTGTTTTGATCAAAATGAATACTCCTCTAGTAGTCGAAGTCAAGGATAGACCTCCTCCAAAATTCAAATGGCATCCTTACAAGTCTCTTGAGATTGATCTGTGAGGATCATTTTCATCTGTTTCACATGGAGTTTTACACACGGAGGATATTATGGTTTATATCCACGCAAACATTGAAGAACTAGGAATTTCACAATTGTTAAATTTGTACAATAATCATATCATTGGTGAAGATTACTATGTAAATCCAGAACATAAAATCTTGGAAACAAAGAAGTTCACACAAATTGTCAAATTTCCCGTATTTGGAGAGTCGGATTGGGTTCGTTATGTTTTGAGTCGAGTGCATGATGAATTTATGTGCCTCAGCATTCCATTCAAAATTACAAAGGAAGTCATCAGTGTAGTAACCGGTCTAAACTCTTCCTGTGGACTACCTATTTTGAAGTCTGTGAAAAACCAAACAATCACTAATGTTACAGGCTCTACATATGATAGAAGGGAAATGACTATTGATAACATTATCGATATAGATGTCAAATTTTCATCTATGGTCATTGGATACAAGATTTACCATTCTAATCAAGACAACTCTGTGTCCGGCACAGCAATCTATGTCGCCTACCAAATGATAAAAGAAAATGTTTAGTATGATCTCTGTGAATTATTGAGAATTCAGCTAATGGAGAATCTAGCAAAGATAAAGAAAGACAAGAAAAAAATTTCAAATATGGTAACCTGCTTTTGTGTTTATTTTTCTATTTCTTGGGTGAAGTTTTAGGAGTTGGAAAGGTTCATTGGCAAAAGGACAAGCT
This sequence comes from Sequoiadendron giganteum, assembly GCA_007115665.2. NCBI lineage: Eukaryota > Viridiplantae > Streptophyta > Pinopsida > Cupressales > Cupressaceae > Sequoiadendron > Sequoiadendron giganteum. The sequence continues at coordinate 237,752,080 of CM021105.1, read as the reverse complement.
GGTAGCTGCACAGATCAGAGATCTGTTGTATAATTTTGCAGATACCAAAACAAGGAATGCAACTATGTGGGGATACTTTAAAATCTTTCAGTCTATGATGCAATCAAGGGAGAGGATTCCTACCTCTATTGTAGAGAAGTACAAAGATTCAATTTGCTTCATAGTGGATGTTGATTGATGCATGATGGAATTTTTTGATCCAAGAACTATCTGGATCATGCCTATGGGGTATGAGGTTGAAGAAAACATTTTGGAGATGTATGCTCAACACTTGTTGTGTAAACCTCTGGATCCAGAAAAAGAAAGGTTCGATACCTATGCTACAAAGGACATACAGGTTCACAACGAGCTAAGAAATCTGGTGGTAACTAAAAGAGTTAGAAAATAAGTTGAAGTTCTTGCAAAGAGTATGGGCATATCTATTGATCTACTAAAAGAAGCAAGAAAGAAAAGGGAAGAAGTTGAAACAACAAGACAAGCAGCAAAGAAGGAAAAAGCTCAATCAGCTGGTCTGATAGCACCATCTGCTCAAACTAGAATAACTAGAAGCTTTGTATCTCATCCAGATCATGCAACAAAGTCCAACCCTGTAAAAACTGAGTCTAAGGGATCTGGAAAGGAAGAAAATAAAAAGAGAAAAAGAGTGTATATGGTTGTTTTTTATGATGAGAAAACTTATTCTGATGAAGAATTCAAAGAGATCAGGCATCAAATCACCAAGGCAGCAACAGTCACAAAAGAAAATCCTTCCAGTGGAGATGACCAGGCAAAGAAGAAAGCTAAGACTAATAAACCAAGTATGTCAGTACAAGCAGTTGAAAAATCTTTGGTTAAGGATGGAAATCTAAAACTACTTTACAAATGGTATGAATCTTTTTTTGAGTCTGATAAAAGAATTCTTGAAGAAGCTACAATAAAGCATATGAATGTTTTCAATAAAGTATTGATTGAAATTATGCCTAGTCTACCAAAGAGTTTGTATGACATTCTGGAATCAAGAAGGTTGAGTGCTAGAATAAAAGAGGAACAAATGAGAGAAAGGATTCTTGCAAAACTATGTCCAGTGATGTATGTGGATGACATGAAGACACTTTTGAACAGAGCCCAAAAGAAATTCAAAAGAAAAATAAGGGTTAACAAGCTGATGATTGGTCTAACCGATGAAGTCACAAAATAAACAAAGAAAATTCTGAGAGAAATACTATTGAATGAGAGAATTGATATTATAGCTGAGGAAAATCATAGTGATGATGTCTCATCTGATCCGGTGAAGGAAGCAGAAGAAGGAAATTTTGATGCTGCTGAAAAATTCCAGATTCCTCTTGTAGAAGATAACACCAAAACCCCTATGGAAGTTGAGGCACCTAAGAATGTATCAGTTGAAAAGGTAGAGATCTCTAAAGAAAAATCAAAACCTTCAACTGAGGAAGCAATAGTTGAGGAAAAGAAATATGATGTGAAGCCAATTCCAATTGAGGCAGTGAAGAAATTCTTTGTTGACCACAAGGAAGAGGTTGAACCGGAACTAATTGAAGGTCCTATTGACCTGTCTACCTTAAGCCCAATCCAAGAGATTAAAGTAGCTTCGTTTGCTCAAGTGAAAGCCCAAGAAGAGCTACTGAAATCTCACATTGAAGATGGTGAACTGTTGAACCTTGTGTCAAAATTATTGGAGAAGATCATGCCCTCTTTTGTGAAAGATTTGACTGGATCTTCATCCGATGAATTGAAAAGCCTTATCAACTCGGTGAGTACTCATTTTGAGTCACTCAAAAAATATGCTATGGTGAAAGTTCAAAAATAATTTGATGTTAAAAGGTTTAGTGGATTAAAGGTGTTGATTGCTAAAGACAAAGTTGTCTTAGCCATTTGTGTCAAGAATATACATAATTCTTTATTTGAAGGAGGTAAGATTTACAAAGCATGTTTTTCTTTTTCAAATTTCACTGAAGCAAATGAAAATAAGGTGAAAGATCTAGAAATTTAGTTAGGTGCTATTTCTGAAGCATTTGATCCCCTAACTGGTGGTGTTGGGAAAGTAGAAGGAAAATTAATGTCTCTGCTCAATAGAATAAAAGGTTTGAAACATGAAAATGATAAAAGTGTTGCCAGAACCTATGAACTCAGAAGCATTATTGGCCCAAAAATTGAAGTGATGGCAAGTGCTCTAAAAGAAGGAGAGGACATTGTGGAATTTGGTGATCTGGCCAACTTGGAGTCTACAGAAACTCAATCCTACCTGATTTGTGGACATATTACAATCATGGAAAGCCTCAAATGAGTTTGGGATACAAATCTGGTCTAGCTAAAGAAGGATTTTGCAGATATTTTTCAGCTCTTATAAGTTAAAGAAGCACTTTTGTACAAATAGTTTTTGATTGATCTATTTTTGGTGTGTGATCCCTGACTTTTCCATTGATCTCAAAGGGGGAGAAGAGTGAAGTGAAAAAAATTTAATCATCTCAAGGGGAGAATTATATTTTTGAAATTTTGGAGTAAGCAGTGTAGTTCATCTTGGTACTGATCTGACACTTAGTAATTTTTCACTAAGTGTTTCCATCAATTCCAAAGGGGGAGATTATTGGCAAGACACACTATAGTATCATCTATTTTTTTCATTGATGGAAACCATAATCAATGATCAGGTACGCATATCATCACTTGATCATACCGGTAGACAAATTGAAGATTGATAAGGCAGAACAAAGTATCTGGTAGCACAATGTTCATCAATTTGTATGAAGATTTCAGGTTATTATTTTGTGTTGTGCATCTTAGGAAATTTTTTTTGTTATAAAAATTTTGTTACTTTGGAAGCGCAGTTTCTCGTATCAATTCGCGTGGAAGTTACTAGATCTGGTTGGCTTATTCCCAATTTTTCTTATATTGGAGCCGAATTCATGAATGCATTATGTCACAAATGTATAAGGTGTAATTAACTAAATGTTTTCATGTTTGATAATGTTTTTTTGGGTCCCCTCTATGTCCTAACCTACTTTGGAGGATTGCATAAATAGTTAATTAAGGATCTAGTCGATAGTTGTAATTATTTTTATGTTCTATTGGAGCTAACAAAGTGTAAATGAATTATATGTTGCAGATATATATATATAAGTTCATCTGTATCATTTTGTATGATGTATGAAGTATATTGTGATGCGAATTATGAATTAGAGTAGAGAAAAAGAGCGATAAAGCACAGTTTCACTTGCACATAGAGAATTTATTATGCGAGTGTGAGCAAAACAAAGCAAAAGTGCAGAATTAGTCTGCGAGATAGAAGATTGTATATTGTGCCTAACTGGAACTATAACCAGGTTTATTTAGATGCTATCTATCTCAATTCAAACTCTCAGATGGTTTTAATCTTATTGTCTTTTGTAAGGAAGTGAGCCTTCTCATTGAGCAGTGAACTCTAGGTAGTGTACCTGAATGCAAGTGCATTCCCCTTTTGTAATCTTCATTTGAGTATACTCATATTAACTTGTGGATTGGCCATCCACCGTGGTTTTTCCCCTAACAGGGTTTCCACGTAAAAATATTGGTGTTATGGTGTTGTGTTAATTTTCCTATTTATGCATTATGATTGAATGTTGTTAATCCTTTGAAGATAAAGGTTAATAAAGTTAATTCTGTGCAACACTAATTCACCCCCCCTCTCAGTGTAGCTTGTTTCCAACAGAATTTTTCAATCACTTTGATGTGCTAGATGACCTTAGCCAACAGGAGGTGAGCGTCGATATGATGGTTCTAGATTCGGGTGTCTTAGAGGTGAATCAAGAGGGTACTAAGTCCATGTATTTTTAGAACATTTAGGAGGGTGGAATGGCATTAGCTCAAATGGATAAAAATCTAAACCCTATTCTTTCTACAACTCTTGTGTCCTTTGTTGCTTTGGAAAGGCTTGAGGATTTGGTATTGGTTGAGAATACACCCCCTCTAGAGAAGATAGTGTCATATTTAGATAAATGAAATAATGCTTCCCTTACCTTAGGGCTTCATCAAAAGAATCCAAAAAAGGGTTTTTTGAGAAACCCTCCAAGGTTGGGAGAAAGACGGATTTGGCTAAAATTAAGCTGATGGGTGAGACATTGGTGGAGTTAGGTTTTGTCAAAAATCTTGATTCCCACTTTTCTAACTCTCAGAGATGATTATTCTCTCATGGAATGTGAGGGGCTTGAATAGTCGACCTCGACAAAAAAAATCATGATTTTGTGAGAAGTCATTCACTTGATATGATATTTATTTAGGAAACTAAACTTTTAGTGGAGAGTATGTGTAGTTTGGTGCCAAAACTTTGGTGGTGGGGCCACTGCTTGTGTATTGGTGCTCAAGTTAATGCTAGGGGTGTGGCTTTCTTATGGAACCCATTAAATATATACCCTCTTTGGTGGATTTACAGTAAATATTCTATCTCAGTGGTGGCTTCGAGTTTAGAGTCTAGAGAGACTATTCTTTAATCTAATATTTATTCCCTAACTGATATGCCTAGAAAGTTTCACTTATGGTCTCATATTTAGTTTATTTGGAGTATTTCTCCTCTATATCCTTGGATTTTTGTTGGAGACTTTAATGCTATTACTAATTTGGAGGAAAAGAGGGGAGGAATGCAGAGGTTGGAGTCGTCAAATTTCCTTCTTAGAGAAAATATTTCTTCATTAAATTTAGTGGATATAAAACCTAGTAATGGTCAATATACTTGGAATAATAGGAGGTGTGGTAAGGTTTTTATTGTTGAGAGGCTTGATAGGTTCTTGGTCTCTTGTTTTTGGATTGGTGGATATTGGACTACTAGCTCTCAGATATTGGATTGGAGGGGATCAGATCATTGGCCAATTAAACTATCAGCTATATTGGCTCATGTTGCTAAAAATCCCTCTTTTAAGTTTTAACTTATGTGACTAGGGGATCCCTCTTTGCGAGGTCATATGGTTGAGTGGTGGCACCAAGGTAAATCTACTTTTCTCACTACGATGTACTCTTTTGTCAAGAAATTGCATTTTGTGAAGTATCGGCTCAAGAGGTAGAATATGCAATGCTTTGGTAATATCTTCAATGCTAAGGTTGTGGCTCAGGCTAGTTTTGATTCTATCACTTCTGGGATCAAGGAGGATGGCCTTTCTAATGAAGCTCTCCAAGAGGATTCAAAAGCTTTGAAATATCAAAAGGAGTGTGAGCTATGAGAAAGGATTTATTGGAAACATAAGACATGGGTTGAGTGGTTGTAGTAAGGGGATAGAAACATTAATTTTTTCTTTAATTCTATGAAGGCCATGAGACATCGTAACTCAATCCCATATCTTTTTAACTCTAGGGGTGATCATCTAACCTCTCTAGGGAATATTTCTAGTGAGGCTTCTTAGTATTTTGCCTCTTTATTCATGGAGGATTCCCCTAATGTGTTAGAGGAAGAAAATCATATCCTTACTTATATTCCTTCTTTAGTTTTTATGGAAATGAATGAGCACCTTATGAGCCTAACTTCCTTGGACGAATAGGAGGACACTATTTTTCAAATGAAGAAATGGAAAGCTCCTAGTCTTGATGGTTTTTCGATTGAATTCTTTCAGGAATTCTAGGAAATCATAAAATTGGATTTATTAGAGGTAGTGTGTGAATCCCAAAGGAACAAATAGATGTTGAGGGATATGAACTCTACTTTTCTTTCCCTTATTCCCAAATATGAAGGGGTTGATAGGATGAGTTTTTTTAGGCCTATAGCCCTTTGTAATGCGGTCTATAAGATCATGTCTAAGTTGATTGCGAAACTATTGAAGTGATAGATCAACATGCTTGTCTTAGAGGAACAAGGGGGGTTTATGACTAACATGCAAATCTTGGATGGACTGGTCATTGTGGATGAAATTATTCATTCCATGGCAGCCTCAAAAGAAAAATCTATGTTTATCAAATTGGACATGGAAAAATTCTATGACAGGGTCAAATGGTCTTTTCTATGGAAAGTTCTTGGTGCTTTTGGTTTTGTTGAGGAGTGGGTAACATGCTCAATGAGTTTCATCATGTCCACTTCCTTCTCTATGTTGTTTAATGGGGAGCCTTCCACCTTTTTTTGGGAATCCAAAGGTCTACATCAAGGAGATCCTTTTTATCCTTATTTATTCTCTCATTTGAGGGTATGGGGAGGGTTATTAAGAGTCATGTTAATCAAGGCTTAATCGAAGGGTGAAATTGAGGTAACGACTTGCCTCCTCGGTTGCATTTGTAATTTTTTGATGATACTGCTCTAATGGGTGTGGCTAAGGTCAGAGAAGCCACTAATTTCTACAAAGGTGATGAACATTTACCTTGTAGCTTCAGGATAAAAGATCAATGAAGGTAAATCTTCTATTTTCTTCTTTAACACTCCTTTTCCTATTCAACAACGGATTTCCTGTATTATGAGATTTTAGATTGGTCATTTCCCTTTGACCTATCTTGTCATACCTCTCCAATGGTACCTTCCCCAATGGATCTTGGAAAATTATTTTAGATAAGTTTTGTGTGAGAGTGAATCACTGGACCCATAGGTGGTTATCTTTTGTGGGTCAGGTGTTGCTTCTAAATTTGGTGGTGCAATCTCTTCCCAATTACAAGTGTATGCTTCAGGTGGCTCCTCCAACCTTTATTAAGGATTTGGACTCTCTCTCTAAGAAATTTTTATCTGATATTATCTTGGCATCCTCGTAGTAGAGTCTTGTGAAGTGGGGGACAATTTGTAGGTTGAAACAATTTGGAGGCCTTGGGTTGCGACAGGCTAGTCTTACCAGTTTGGCTTTATCAACCAAGATATATTAAAGATGGTGCATTGAACAAGATCATGTATAGGCTAGGATTATCTCTAATAAATACCTAAAGGGGGTGGTGAAGGAGGAGGTCTCACATTTTTTGCTATTGGGTAAAAACTCTATTATTTGGGAAATGCTTAAAAAATGAGCTAAGTTGATCAAGGATGGTTTGTTCTGGATTTACAATAGGGGGTTTGATGCTCTCTTTTAGTATGAATCTTAGGATGGTTTTCCCCCATTCATGACTAGACATCCTAATCTACAGGATCTTTATCACCACTTCTTAGAGGATGGTTGGTCCTGGGATAAGGATTTCAAATCCACTTAGTTTTGTGGACAAGTGGAAGTGTCTAGATGGAAGGACCCTAGAGAGGGGCATATTGGGGGATTGAAAGAGGATCAAGATGAGTTAAGATATATTCTAGCTAGTAGAGAGTGCAAATCAATCAGGGAGAGGGATATTTTGGCTTGGAGACCAGACACCAAGTGGGTCTACACGATGGCTAATGGTTTTTAGGATTTGGTTTTTTAGACGTATGGGGGGATGGAAGTTACATGGTGGAAAAATGTTTCGAATAAGTTTTATTAGCCTATGTGTAATTGCTTCTTATGGAATTTACCTTGGAATAGATTCTTGACTTGGGATAATCTTTGAAAGTGGGGTTTTCAAGGACCATTTGTATTTGTTCTATGTGGGTTTTGTGAAGAGGAATCATCCCATTTGTTTTTCCACTGCCCTTTTTCTAAGCTTATCTGGCACCTATGGTGGGGTATCTAGAGACACCCCTATCATCATGCTTCTTCACTAATTGAATCCTCTAGAGTATTTTAGGGAGGCCTCTGACATAGGTTTGTTTCCTCTAGATAGTATGGAATATTGGCCTTGCTTTCATCCTTTGATAGATTTCGCTTGAGAGGAATTGTAGGAATTTTTATGGAAGTAATTTGATGATTCAACAAGTTTGGCAGGGAGTTTTTGGTATGATTTAGGATACTATAGAAGCTAAATGTGAAGTTTCCTTTCCTTTGGAGAAGGGAGATGAAGATATTGTGAATAGATTGGGCCTACATGGTCTAGCACTAGACTCTTTTTATGTTTGAAGGGGTTTCCATGCTAAAAATAAGGTTTAGAGAGATGGTGGTTTGTACCCTCCTTTGACAAATATTTTAAAGATCAATATTGATGGCTCTTCAAGGGGTAATCTTGGGCTTACTGGGATTGGTGGAATTGGAAGAGATAGCTCTAGTAAGGACATAGTCTTCTTTTCCATTCAGAAGGGGTAGAAAACCAATAACTTCATGGAAGGTTTGGCTTTCTTTTTTCTTTTGAGAGAGCTTGTGCTCTTGGATGGTGAAAGATCATCTGTGAATTAGACTCTCAAATCATTGTTAATATGTTGACTAAGAATAATTTGGATGGGGTTGATTAGCAACTAGCCTCTATTATTAGGAATATTTTGAGACTGAGTTCCATGTTTGAGTCTATTTTATTCTCACATTCCATGTGAATGGAACAGGGTTGTTGATTGTTTGACCAAATGGGCTTCTAAGCATGTTGGGGGCTAGCAGGTTGAAGGTTGGAAGCAATTATCCAAGATTATTCCCAATATTTAGAGAGGATAATCTTAGAGGATATGGTGGGATGATGGTTTTTAGTTGGTTGGTCTTGTTGAATGTTCTTCTCTTTTTGTGGTTGCTTGCTAGTTTCCAGACTCTTGGTTACTTCTTTGGGTGCTAGTTTTGGACCCTGACTACTTTGTACTAGTGATTTTATGGATGCAATAAATTTTTACCCTCTTTATTCAAATAGATATGATAACAAGATTAAGATGAATAACATGTTATACATCTATGAAATGGCATGCTCCAATGGTAACAACACAAAAAATGTAAATAGATTTTCACATTGACATGTAGAAGGCTATAGGAGAGCTCGTTTCAATGACAACCTTGTTGATGATGTATATAGTGTGAGATGAGAATCATAAGGGTGGATTGATTACACTTGATTCATGATGAATTGAAGTATAATGAAGCCACAAAACCTTAATCTACCAAACAAGATCATTCAAATTAAAATTTAAACTAAGGATTTACTGAAATTAAAAGCTACAAACTACAAAAATAGTTAAATTCCTACTCTAATCAATTTGAAACTTATCCTGTTTTGGAATTGGTGTCATTTTGATGTGGAATAATGACCCTTTCCCAATCTCGTGATTAGTGAACCTGTTTCAATTGATTCTATGGAAAAGAATCGATGAAACCATTGTGATAAAATGGATAAAACTTTATTTAATCTGAAATGAAAATGATGTAAGCTATGTTAACATGATTTTATGCTAAAAGTGATCTAATTATGTAATTGCTAAGCTAATCTAAGCTACTTCTAAGCTAAAAGATGAAAAGTCTAATTCATAATCAAACTAAGATGGATGAATGGAAGCCATTAATGGATGTCTTAAGCTATTTATGCAACTGAAATGAACTAAAACAAGTTAAAAATGAGTAAAATATGAGTGTGATGCAAGTTAAATCAACATCATAAGTTTTCAATTGAAAGATGGATCCATTTGTCTCCAAATAGTGATCTATTTATAGGAGAGAAAATGTGGAATGAATGGTTGAGATCAAAAATCTTAATCAATCGTTCAAGATGAAAGGAAGAAGAGGCATTGATCATGGATTCTCATCAACGCATGAGAATGCATGATGGGATTTTAATCAAGGGTTCGCACTTGCCTCAAAAAAACACACTTTTGACTTGCACACATAGGTCAAAAGGTGACTTGTTCAAAAGGTTAAAAGATAACTTGCAATTCAAGTTACAAGGTAACTTGCATTTGAAGCCAAGTGAAAATATCCATTTCAAATGATGGAGGAATAAGAATATTCTTTTGGAATATTCCCATGGGTGAGGATAAAAGGAATTTTACAAATTAAAAGAAATTTTTAATTATGTAAAAAGAGGATGAGGAATATTCCTCTCTAGAGGAAAGTTAGATTAATTGTTTAATTAAACAAAGTTTAATCACACAATTAGGGGATTTTGGAGGAATTAAATATTTTTTATTAAATTAAATGATCTAATGAAAGGGGAAAGGTGAAATGACATTTAATTAAATAACTTAGGGTTATCTAATTAAATTAGAAGACTTAGGGAATTAAATTAAATATGTTGATTTATTTAATTTAGTTAGATGAGATGTTAGCATGAAAGGGGTTGAATTAACCTGATTTAATAAATTATATTAATAGATGAAAATGACATAATTTATTAAATAGATAGGCTAATTTAATCAATTAGGTGAAAAGAGGATGGGTTTTTAAAGGAAATGATGTTAGTAAACCTGTTTTGAGTGTATGATACCATTCAGGATATTTTTTCAGTGTCTACATTTTGCCCCTCTTTGAATCGAGGTACTTGTTGTTTCAATTCAAACAATAACACTCCCCGGATGAAAACTGTTGCTCAAAAAAAAAATTATTTTTTTAGATTCCCCAGTGGAAGGATAAAGTTGACTCCCTGTCCCCTCGAGAAATCAGGTGGAAATTTTGAATTTTGGGTTGATTTATTGATAAAGATGAAAAGTTTCCCTAGGGGGTCCAGAAAGGCTATGGGATGCAAGAATTATGACAAAAAAGTCAAAAATGATGCAAAATTAGCCTCTGATTGGAAAACTTGGTGAAAATAATGATAAACCCTAGCTTGAAGGTGAAATTAGGGAAAAAAACCCTAATTTTCTAGCATAAATAAGCCAAGGGTCACTTTCAATTTATTTGTGCATTCACACTTAAGAGATTATTTTTGTTTTGAGCCATGACCCTCTGACGAAATGGCACGTCGTGAGCTTCCCAAGCACATCTTCGACTGAGTTCGAGAGTTCCAACGGCTTGCAGGTGCAGGACCACCGGTATGTAACTCCAAACTTGATTTGAAATTTGACTTTTTGATGCATTTATTACACTTTAGAATTTAGACTTTGGTGGCGTCACTATATAGCAACACCCAAATTGCAATCGATGATGCTAAAATGAATTATAGCAATGCATTTGTTTATGGTGACACTATCTTGTGATTTAAAATTAGGGTTTGTAATTTTAAATGGTGATGCATGCTTATTTAGTGATGCCCATATCGATTTAGAAATTAGGGTGAGGGTTTCCAAAGTGTAAATCGTGACGCCAGTATATTTGGTGATGCATGCTTTGATTTACGATATAAAATTCCTTCGGATGTCACAATTTGAAATTTGAATATAGCGATGCTATTACAAATAGCAACACTATTGTGATGTCTAAGATGTAAATTCCAAATTGAGTCAAATTTCCTTGATTTCCTGATGTTGTGTGCTTTGTGGATGTAGGTCATTCCATAGTTGATGTCGTGGGAGCACAGACCCACTGTATTGGAGAGACTAAGTGATTTGTCAGAGTTATTCCAGGAGCATCTGGGGGAGATCAGCCTCTGGTATGTTGTGTATGTGCTCGTCATCCGGACACATCTTGCCATGATGACTTCCTTGTGCGAGAGATGGCACAGTGAGACCTCTTCGTTCCACCTTCTGACAGGCGAGGTGACGGTGACCTTGGAGGATGTTTGGAAAATATTGTGCTTGCCCATTCATGGTGACCATGTGATTTATGATGTTGATGTTGTACTTGATGCCTATCACGAGGTGATGGAGATGGAGGATATTGTGTTAGTGACATCATAGATTGACCTTGAGTCATACAGAGGTCATGTGCCCACCTTCATATTGATTATCGCAACCATCATTTCATGTTTGGTGGTCCCAGATAGACAAAGCAGAGGATTTAGCCCATGATGGGGTTTGGCGTGGCATCAGATGCTATATAGGAGGTCACTTTTTATATGGGGTCTTGTGATGTTGACCTCCTTATATCATGATTTTATTTACTATGATGGGAAAGCCATCACTACAGGGGTGACTCTGCTTCATATTTGGGCAAGGGAGCACATTGTCGTGCTCTAGCCTATTGTTCAAATGAGAGATGTGGAGCCAGATGATCTTGTCATTTGGAGATACAGAGGGACCATCACTTTGAGGCACACTGGATAGATTGGACTCTCGTATTGTTGATGGGTGATAAATGATATGATAGTTTTCTGCTATTGCCCATGGCTACAAATGCCACCATGGTATGATGATGTCCAACAGTTGTATTTTGTAAGGCATGCCCGATATATGTAGGGTCACGATCACAACATTAGTGAGCGACCAGACAGGGTGGCTCGGTAGTTTGGAGACATTAAGGATAATCCAAATGATGGGTACAAGGTCATTTTTTCTAGGTTGGCTAGAGAGGTTCCCACATGAGGACCGACCATTCCAGCTCCCAAGGAAATTGAGAGCTTCAAACAGTTATCGGCCCAACCCTAGGCCTATGATTAGGGTCAAGCAATAGCACAAACTACGTTGACATATGATGCTTGGTTTTTTCCTCCTTGGTGGCTGATAGATCCAGCGAGTGCTCCTCCCCAAGGGAGACCTAGAGGTAGGTGGCTAGAGGCAGAGGATAGGGTGGCCAGGACAACCAGGATGATCAATTTCTGTGGGATACACCGATGGGACATCAGGTTCCACAACAACCTCCAGTGCTACAGTAGGGACTGCAGCAGTAGCAAGCAGCACCACTATTGCCACCACCAGATGCTAGAGATGCACAGATTCAACAGTTGCAGCAATAAGTGCAAACATTGACTGGTGAGTGGGATCAGGCCTACCAGTAGGTTTTGGGTTTGACTATTGAGAGAGATCAGGTTGTATAGTAATTACAGGCCATGACCATGGAGAGGGACCAAGAGGTTGCTCGGTGCCAGCAAATAGAGGCTATGACGGTGGCCACACATGTCAGGATTATTTCAGCCAGATTATACCGAGAGGCCATGACAGAGGTTGCATATTATAGGATGCACTGCCACCGAGATGTTCCAATGGCATTGAGATAGCTAGATTTTTGTAGCCCAGTGATGCACAACCACGAGTAGAGGATCAGCCTAAGAGGCAGGTCGGAGAGGGTAGCAGCCATCAGGGCTATCCTTTTGATGTACAGACACTTTTTTATTTTGTTGCCCCATTCATTGGCACAAATATACATTCATGGGCTCCTTTTTGATAGCCTCATGGATATTGTACTTACCATTGATATACATACATTGATCCAAATTTTGTACCATGACATTCATTTTTTGATATATATGATATGGATACAGACGATTTATGATGTGATGTGTTCACTTTATTTCATGTTTATGCTATATGGATGCAATGATGTGCTTATATTTGATTATGTATGGATGCAATTTTTTTATGCTTATGCAATATGCGATGACCATGATATGATATGTGATGTTATGATATGCTCTTTTTCATTATCTTTTCACGATATGTTATGGAATGAATGATATGTGATGCAAATTTTATGGATTCAAATGATGTGGATCCATTTATTTTTTTGTATTTTATATGCAATTGATGAGATGATCATGTGTGGACATGGATGTATGGATGAAAATTCTTTATGACATGCAACGATTTAAGATGTTTAGAACAACAAATATATATTATTCAGCATAACTTAAATGATGATGCAAAATGTATAATGTGATATGCAATGAAAATGTTGATGGATGCTTTATGATTATGAGATGCATGTATGTTGATGGTTTTGTGGATGCAAGATGGATGCATTGATGATTTTTTCATTGAATTTCATGATACCAAGTTAGCATGGAGAGAAGATAGAAGAATGAAGAATGAATAACCATTGATTCTGATGATTGCTTCAAAAGATCCAACAAGTCCATAATCCATTGAGACTTTATTAGAGATGGTGATGATATAATGAAAGACAATAGGATGAATGTAGGATGATGAGGTGCTCACATATCAGGATTGGGATTTTTCATCGTTCCTTATTATTTGATATAACACATAGACACAATGCATCAAGGTATTGACAACCAGGATGGCATTGTATCTAGTGTAATGGACTTTGACTTGAGAAATAGATAGGATAGTTCTTGTTGACATCTTGACATACGAAAAAATCATTGGAATGCAAGTTAGAAGCTTAAAATATATTGGACCAAAGCATATGCAATAGTCAACAACATACCCTAAACAACCTTCCTACACACAACTAAGCAAGTATAAGCCAAGATTATTTTACAAGAATATCCACAAGCACAAAAAATGAAAGATAATGATCGATGCCCCATTCCTTTCTCTCTAAATCATTTTGATAGACATCATTGAGAGGTCCTTAGAATGGTTCATTAAGATAAATCATAAGAAAATATTAGAGACAAACAGTCAGTGCTATCTATATCTCTTGCCTTGTTTAATTTAGCTAAAGTTGATGATTGATACCGATGCCCATTGTAGGAAGGATACATCCTAGGACATGTTGATTAGAGGTTTTTTATGTTAGGATGATGATGCTAAGATGATTCATTGATACACACTTCACTGACACATTTACCTATGATCTAGACTTTAAATTTTGACAATTGGGTTTCACTTTACGACTTGCTATACTTGCTTTTAATTTGCCTCGCCAAAGGTTGAAAGTGATGCTCGATTTATTATGGGTGAAGGTTTATTACGCATGAAAGTGAGATGGGATGGATGGTTATGGATTTTTTGGAATATTTGGATGTTTAGGGATTTTGAAAAAATGTTTTGAGGTTGTTTAGGTCTTTTGAATGTTTTCTATTGTTTTTGGGTTTTCTATTTTTGAATGTTTTTGGATTTTTTGATATGTGAATGTTTAGGGATTTTTGAATAGTTTTGACCAAGAACATAACCTAGAAGACCTATCCTAGGGGTCTCGGGGGTTGATCAAAGATAAGCCTTGTATACGATATACACACATAGACCACGTAGTTTGACCGACTCGACCTACTTACAGGATGAAGATATGAACAAGTGATAGAAAATTTAGTTTATTATGATGGACTCCTAAAGGACTGACCTAGGGTGTCTCGGGGGCACATCAATGATGGCCTTGCCTATGTTCAAGCTCAAAGACAATGTAGTTTGATTGACTCAACCTACTTACAAGATGAAGATATGAACAGGTGATAGGAAAAGTTAGTTTATTATGACAGAATACTAAAGGACTGACCTAGGATATCTCGGGGGCACATCAATGATGGCCTTGCCTATGTTTAAGCTCAGAGACAATGTAGTTTGACCAGGGGACAATTTTTTTGGATTTTTATGTGTTTTGGATGTTTTGGATTTTAGCCTTTGCAATTTTTTGAATGTTTTTGGATTTTAGCGGTATAGGATTTTGCAAATGTTTTTGGATTTTCTAATGAATTTTTTAAGAATACTTTAGGATTTTTGATAAGATTTTATGAATGTTTTTGGTGTTTTCAATGAGATAATAACCTCAAAATATACAAGAACCTGATATGATCCACAACCATTTCCCCCAACATGACATGATAGACTACTTTGATATAGGCAGGATAAACTGACCTTTGGAATATGCCAAGCAGTTCTAAAGGGATATGATACTTCACGTGATCAAGTTATGATAAGGATGTAGATAGGTGATGGATGAATGGTACTGCAAAGAATGATAGGACCAAAAGAGCCAAAGAATAGATGGATGTTTTTTATTTATGTGAGGCACCTGTTTGCTAGGTTTTCACCAAGGTACTTTCCCAATGCACCACCGAAGTGGTTTTCACTAGAGGATGATTTTTTTCTTTACTTTTTTAGTCCTTTTTTCTTTTTTTTCGATTTTGATCAATTTTTAATTTTTTGTATTTTTCAGATTTACACCCTTCAAGACTACGCATAAAACTATTTGAGATGCAATTTGTTAGTTGGTTCCTGCAAGGGTTCACCTTTGAGTGTTGATAGTTGATATGCTTTTGATCTATAGCATGTTGTGATGACAAAGGGACCCAACCAGTTAGGCTCAAATTTTCCTTTACTGTCTTGATCTGGTAGATTCTTATGATTCTTCTTTAGGAAAAGATCCCCTACCTAGAAAGATCAACATTTGATCTTCTTGTTATAGCTCTATTTCAGTTGATTTTGGTATACCTGCAAGTGATTGACGGTGTCGAGACGACACTTGTCTAAGAACTCTAGCTCATTCAACCGAGATACTCTATATTCTTCATCGGTAATCAAGTTTTGTAGTGACACTCACAGTGATGGGAGATTAACCTCAATAGGTGGGATAGATTTTGATCCATACACCAAGGAGAAAGGGGTTGCACCTATTAGTGTGTGGATACTGGTTCGATAGGCCTAGAGAGTGATATTTAGCTGTAGATGCCAATCATGACCAACTTCATTGACTATTTTTTTCAGGATTTTTAAGATAGTTTTATTTGTAGCCTCTGCTTGGTTGTTGCCTTGGGGATAATATGGGGTAGAGAATCGGCGTTGGATGTTGAATCTTTGGTGTAACTCTTTCACATCCTAATTCTTAAAGGGTGTTTCATTGTTTGAGATTAGGGTTTTTGGGATATCATAATGGTAGATGAGGTAATTTAGGATAAACTTGGAAATCTTTTTCCCTTTTATATAGGTCATAGGAATGGCTTCGACCCACTTAGTGAAGTATTTAGTGGTGGTTATGATAAACTTGTGGCCATTAGATGAAGTTGGGGTGATTTTACCTAAGAGATCAAGTCCCCACTATGAAAAGGGCCAAGGTGTGATCATCGGTTGCAATTCTTGAGCTGGTGCATGAATCAGATCTCCATGATGCTAACATTGGACACACTTCTACACATATCGATGAGCTTCCTTTTCCATGTTGGCCAGTAGTACCTCATCCTCAACAGTTCCTTAGCTAACGTCATACCACTAGAATGGGAACCACATATGCCATCATGTACTTTTGTTAAAGTAGTTAAGGCTTCCTCTTGATTAATACATCACAATAATGTTCCTTCGATGCTTCGATGGTAAAGGGTATCGGTTATCACCTAGGATCACAAATCGAGATGCCTTTTTGAAAAAGGTCTTTTTAAATTTTGAGGTGATATCAGATGGGAGGGTTCCTCTGCTAAGGTAGATAAAGATATCATGATACCATGAGGATCCAAGACCAACAATGACACATGTGAATTAAAATTCAGGGATTTCAAAGGTCAGTAAAAGAAGTTGTTCTACCCAGAATTCACATTGGAGGTCATTGTTCAACATGTCCAATAGTGATCTGATTGTTGCCATGGCATTTGTTGCTATGTTGTTCATGTGAGGAATCTACTCAAAAGTTTTGTCTATAAAGAGATCTTTGAGATTCTCTACCATCTTCTTGTAAGGGGTGAGCTTGTCATCTTTAGTTTGATAGTCATCATTGACTTGGTTGATAACCAGTTGTGAGTCTCCATAGACTTTCATCTCTTGAATCTGCCATTGAATTGTTATCCTCAAACCTATGATTAGGGGTTCATACTCAACAATGTTTTTAGTGCAAGGAAATGATAGCCTATATGACTTTGGGATATAATCACCTTAAGGGGTAATGAAAAGAATGTCTACTCTGGATCCATGTTGGGTGAACAATCCATCAAATTACATTTTCCACTGATCTATGAGGTTGATAATGAATATTGATCCATCAGGAAACTCATATATCAAGGCATTTTCTGCATAGATAGGTGATTTTGCTAGTTGGTGTGCAATTGCTTGTCCTTTGATTGCCTTGCATTCCACATATTCTATATCAAATTTAGTTAAGATCATCACCCATTTGGCAATTTTCCCTGTGAGAATTGCCTTAGATAATAGGTATTTCAATGGGTCTATCTTTGCAATAAGTTTGATTTGATGTGACAACATGTAATGTCTAAATTTTTTTGAAGCAAAAACTACTACTAGGCATGCTTTATCAATACGTGAATAGTTCATTGCATAGCCCACTAAGGTTATGTTGATGTAATAGATAGCCCTTTCCTTTCCATTTTCATTGTGTTGTGCCAGAAGAGCTCCTAGTGTTGTTGATGTTGTTGAGATGTATAAGATCAATGGCTTGTTTGGTATTGGTGGAATGAGCACTGGAGGTGTTAGTAGATAATATTTGATCTGTTGGAAAGCTTTATCACACTTTTCATCCCACTTGTAGGTTATCCCTTTTATGGAGAAGAAACAAAAAGGGGTGGATCATATCTAATAGTTGTGCTAAGAACCTTCTAATGGACTACAATCTTCCTTGTAATCCTCTCATCTACTTTAGTGTTTGTGGTGGTTCCATTTCAAGGATTTCTTTTACCTTTGCTAGATTAATTTCTATCCCTCTTTGTGAGACAATAAATCCAAGAAGTTTCCCTAATGTAACCCCAAAGACACACTTTTTTGGATTTAGTCATACCTTGTATTCTTCAAGCCTATCAAAGATGGGTCCTAAGACTGGTATGTGCTCACTTCTTCTCTTTGATTTTTCCAAAATATCGTCCACATAATCTTCAACTCTTTTATGGATCATGTCATAGAAGATGAGGGTCATTGCTCTATAATAGGTTTCTCCTACATTCTTCAACCTAAATGGAATCACGTTCCAGCAATATGTTCCCCATAGATAAGTGAATATAGTTTTATGTTGATCTTCCTTAGCAATCATGATTTTATTGTAGCCTAAAAAACCATCCATGCGTGATAGCATTTCATGCCCAGTTGTTAGGTCCATGATGAGGTTGATGTTGGGAAGAGTAAAATCATCTTAATGAAATGCTTTCTTTAAGTCTCTAAAATTAGTGCAATTTCAGATGCCCCCAGTGGGTTTTGAGATTGGTACTAGGTTTGAAACCCACTCGGGATAATCTATTGGTTGAATGAACCCAACGTCCAAATTTTTTTGTAGCTCTAGTTTTACCAAGAGTTCTATCTAAGGGTGCATCTTTCTTAACTTTTTCTTGACTTACTTGGCTTCAGGATAGACTGCTAAATGATGCACATCTACTTCAAGATCAAGCCCAGGCATATCTGTGTATGACCATGCAAAGTTAGCTCTCCGCTCTTTCAGGAATGCTGCTAGGTTTATTTGTTCTTCATCCAACAAATATTCAGCATAGAAAGTGATCATGGGTACCTCTTTTGTTCCTAGATTTACTGGGGTAGCCTTTTCTTCTAGTACTACTAACTTCTCGAGATGCATTTCACTAAGGGGGAGATTCAATCCCTCATCCTTTGGTGCCTCAAGGAGGTTTTCACCCTCGGATACATCCTTTCCTTTTACTATTTTAGGATCAAAGAGTGCCACAGTGTGGTTTTCAAGGATTTGCATGTTAGTTTCATTTCATTAATTTTGTGATTGAAGGATTCAATCATCTCCCCATAGTATGCCCCTATGTCTAGCTCTATGTTGAAACTTGCTTTGTGATCTTCCCATGATAGGTTGTTTCAAATTCCCATGAATTTTAAGATCGCTCCATCATTTTCGAATAAATCTAGAATCGGTGGTCCTTGTTGGTCCATGTAAATAAGTTGTGGGTATACCAAGCATAGTTCAGTTGGATGATTGCTTAGAGAAAAGGATGTAATGGATATCATGAAAAGGGGGTTGTTTTCAAATAGGTCACCAATATCAATAGGGGAGTCATCTAAAGTTGTATCACACCGTGTGGGTAACCAAGAAGAAGCCTCTACCATTTTAGTGGAAGTTCCTTTTCCAATAAGGGTAACCTTGCTAGTAGTACAACCTAAACCAAGATTTCTTAATTGTTTCTCAGGAACTATAGGCTCTAGCAAACCATTGTCATTTTTTCCTAGTTTCTCATTCTTGTTATAACCAATTCCCTTCATGAGCTACAAGCCTTTATTATCATCTTCCATAGGAAGAACAGGGACAGGTCATTCATCCTGATAGAGGAGTTTAGATACATCCTCCTCATTGATGTCTTCCTAATTTAGATCCCCCCACTTAGTGAAGGTAGTAGCTTCCATCTTGATGGTTTTTGGATCTTTGGTGTTAGATGTGGGTTCTCCATGAGATTGAGGAGAAAGAGGTAATTCTCCTAAGACAAAGGTATCTTTCAATAGCTTATAATTTCCACAATCATCCTGGATTACTACTTTGATGTCGAGAATGTTTTGCACAATAGGTGTATTCATTGCTGAGGTAGATGCAAGAGATGATAGATCAACAAATGAGGTAGGTATGGATGTAGGCCCTTCATCATTTTTAGGCACTTGGGGGATTTTATAGAGCTTAGCCTCAAGATTCTTGCAGTAGTAAAAAGGCTCAGGATCTCCATAGATGGAAATTTCTCTACCTTCGAAAGGAAACTTGACACATTGATGGTAGGTCAAGGTGACAACTTTTAAAGAATGGATCTAGGGTCATCCAAGCAGGATGTTATATAGGAGATCAAGATCTAGCACTTGGCATGCAGTTTCTACAATTATTGGTCCCACTTGAATGGGTAGTGTAATGATGCCTTGTGATACCCATTCTTGGTCATCATATGCTCTGATGGTGGTACTCTTTTTTTTATCAATGGTATCTTCTAAGTAGACCAAGTCTTTGATCAGCTTAAGGGTATAGATATTCAGACTTGCACCTACATCTACTAATACTATTTTAACCTTATTCTTATGAATTTCAACCTTGAGGTGTAAATCACGATTATGAGATGGTTGTGATGGTAGGTCTTGTTTGGAAAAGGTAAGAAGGTGATTAGTAATGTGTCCTACCATAGCTTGAAACTAATTTTTATCAATATCCTCGAGGATAGATGACTCTAATAAGGCTTTCTCTAAGATTTCTCTATGTGTGGGAGATAGCCTCAATAGTTCTAAGATTGATATTTGTGCTAGGGTCTTCTTAAGTTGGTCTAGGAGATTATACTTGTTGGGATTTGGCATTGGCAAAGTAGGTTGTGCCCTAGACTAAGATGAGACTCCTTGGATAGTGACCTTTCCATGTCATGTGGTGACTCCACACTCGGCACTAGATCCTTTAATGGTAACAACTGTAATGACACTATCACAGGATGTGACCACATTTGAATAGCATTGTACATTTTTGTAATCCTTAGCTTTTTTGTTGTTGTTCCCTTTGTTATGATTTGGCATAGGGTTCTTGTATATCTTGAGATCCTGATTCCCAGCTGGTACTTCAATAGAGATGGTGTCATTCTCTATGAGGTCTTGGATAATGTTCTTAAGTCTCATGCAATTTTTTGTTTTGTGTCCTTTGATTTTGTGAAAGTCACAGATATCATTCTCATTGTACCAGGATGGTTTCTCTAATGGTTCTTGGTAGTTTTCAAAGTTGGGTAATATTATTAGATTTGATTTTACCAACTTTTTCATGATGGTTTCGATAGGCTCAAATAATTGTTTGTACTTGTTCTTGGGATAGTTATTCATGTTGGTAGTTCACCTTTGTTGCATCTCAGTGTTGTTGATTTGATTGTTCTGATGAGGTGTTGTTTGTTGCATAGTCGGGTGTATGTTAGCAACTTGACTGTTATTGGGCCTAGGATCATTTAGGACCACTTTAGCATCTACCACACCATCATTTGTCATATTTTTATTTTTAGCCTAGACACGAGGTTTGTCATTTGAATTAGTTGATGGGCAGTTGTAAGCTTGATTATTTCCCTGTGAGATTAGAGCTCATTCGATGTTAAGGGCTCAAGGGACAAGATCATCATAGGATGTGATGAACTAAACTTTCAAGTGGAAAGAGAGATTGAGATCCAGGTTTTCTATGATGATTCCCACTTTTTGTTCATCAGGAAGAGTCCACTTGCTCTTACTAGATTTTTGTCTCCATCACTGTAATAAATTGGTGAATGATTCTCCTTTAGTTTGTTTTATAGTGTACAACTCTTCTAGAATAATTTCCATGCCAAGGTTGAAGGAGAAGTGATTGATGAATTTATCAGTTATTTCTTGGAAATTTTTGATGTCAAGAGATAAATGAGAAAACCAATCCATTGTAGGATCAGTTAAGCTTCAAGGGAAGAGACCCATTAGATATGAATCATTATAGGCCACCTCCATACACATGATGTTAAATTCTTTAACATGGTCCATGAGTCTTCCTCTCCCTTTATATTTATCGAATTTGGGAATTTCAAATCCAGAAGGGAATGGCACCATTGAATTTTTCGGTCAAATAGATAAGGACATAGATTATGTGTATGGGGCTTCTTTGTCTTGCCCATTCGAAGGTCCTACATTTCTTGGGGAAACGTCTTGAGTTGTGAAGCTAGATCGTCTTGTGGGTTTGGTGGAGCAACATATGAGGGGATGACGGATGAGTTGTATATGGGATTTTGATATGATGGTGTGTTGTATGGAGTGTATGATGGTGCAAGATTATGTGAAGGTGATTGAGGTGTTGATGTATATGTTCCTAGCGTGTTTGGATTGACGATGTTCTGTTGAGGGTTATAGTAAGAACTTTGCTATTGTTGTTGTGCCACAAGGGCTTGTTGTTGGGCATGTTGTTTTTGTTATGTTGCGATAGCTTGCTATTGGGCTTGATGTTGTTGTTGTGCTACTAAGGATGCTTGATAGGCTTCTTGTTGTTGTTGTTGTGCTACTAAGGATGCTTGATAAGCTTGTTGTTGTTGTTGTGCGACTAAGTTTTCTTCTTCTTCTTCTTCTTCCTACTGTTGTCTTTGTTGTTGTTGGATGGCTTGTTGGTAAGATTGGTGTGCTTGTTGTAAGGCTAAATTGTGATTTTGCAATATAGGACCAATTGGTTGTTAGGACATTTGTGATGGATTGTGGGCATTGATTTTTTGGATGGTTTGTGAGTTGGTGATGAGAGGTTGGGAGTTTCCTTGGCTCCACATTCTTGGGAAAATGGTGGATTGAGATGGAGGAATGTAGGTTTGAGGCCCAATTTGATTTTGCATAGTGAAGGGGACCATGGGGAAAGATGAAGATGTTATCAATAGATTTTGCAATGGTACTGATATACTAGGACCTTGAGTCCATTGATTGAAAGGATTCCCTTGTCCAACGCTTAGGGGATTTCCTTGGGTGATAGGGTTTTATAACCAAGGGGTTGGTTTGGTTTGGATTGATGATAGATGGGTTGGATGTGTTTTGAGATGCCAATGATATAGATGAACCCATGGGAGGATTGGGTAAAGATGTCCCTATTTGCATTGAGGGTTGACTCTGTGATATAATATTGGCATGCCCTTGTGTACTATCTTGAGATACTTGGTCCATATTGCTTTGTGTGATGGTGGGCACACTTGTGGTACTCATGGATGTGGATGAAGGTAGGTGTCCTCGATAGGTGAAGGTTGTGGTGGAGTAATGAAGGTCAAGAGATTTATGTAGTTGCTTCAAATTTTTTGGAATGAGAGGAGCACCAAAGGTAGGTGTCCAAGTGGTTGTTGGAGGTGGGGGGTTGGTATCAAGGGTACCCACAAGTGTACCAATTTCAAATGGAAGAGTTAGACCGAAGTCCTTAGCAAGGCCGACCACAAGACTAGGAGTAAATGTTTGATTTATCCCCGATGGTGGAGTAGTGATGCCTTGTGCCACGTTTTGTGCCATGAATGATGGATAAATAGGAGCTATGTTTTCAAAGGCTTGATTTTCCATGATTTCCTCCTTAGTGAGCTGAAAGGGATTGTGATATCTTCTATCTCATATGGTCCTATTGGAGATGATGGTTGTTGTGATGGCGTGACTTGGATTCTTGGGTCAAATTCTAGAGGATTTGGATCACTTGAGGTAAATGTGACTTTGGTTTTCTCCATGATTCTCTTGTATTGTGATCTCATTTTTACCATAAATTTGGGGTCACTGGTGGGAGAGTTGTGTTGAGATTTGTAATGCTTGAACTCTCTAGTTGACTTGAATTTAGCTAAAAGGGACGCTCTAAGTATTTTTGGAGCAATGATGAGAATGGGGGATGAAAAGATGGAGGATTTGGATGGTGATCTTTGCAATCATTTTGGGACAACACTTTTGACTTGAGTTTGATGTTTTGATGTTAGGATAAAATATGTTAATGAACTCGATAATCTTTAGGGTAGACTCCTGACCTTCAAGATAAACTAGCTCAAGGATGATAACTAATTTAACTAGGTGCATGGAAAAGGATATATTTCACATACAACATAGCTAAGTTAGAGGTTGGTTTGATTGATGTTTAAGTCAAAATAATTTGGTATGATTGAAATTTTTGCAAAGATAGATGAGGTGAAGGATGAAATTTTGATGAAGGGGTGGATGAAATGTTTACCCCAATGTTGGACTTAGACTAAACCTTTATTTTTTGAGGCCAAGGTAGTGAGAATGATGCTATACCTCTAAAATATTCCAATCCTAAAGACCCAATGTTGACTTAGATGAGAGGATAAATGGGGATGTTTATACCTGTTCTCCTCCTCCTACTTCGAGGATAGTAGTTTATTAACAAATGGTAATGATTGCGGTAAAGTATTACAACCCACTTCCTACCAAACTTTGAATTACAATATCTATGTTTGTGATGATGGGACACAGCTTTTACTTCACAGACTTTGATTGTGTGATAGATCATTCAAAGAAGCTCAGTATCATGAAAAAGACCAGGGTTTTGACTCCAAAATAATGCATATAATTTTGGACTATACCTTGAAGGGTGTCTATAAAAAAATTCTACCAACCTATCTCTATCTTTGTGAAGTGCTAAAAGGTGTTTCTTGAAAGCTTTTGGTTTAAGATATATGAGCTTAAAGTGATGACATGTAGATCTTGTTTTAGGGATCTTGAATTTACATGAGATCATTAAAGAAGATGAAGATATTTAGTGCCATGTAGGAGGTGGTAATATGGGTCGTCTAGCCAAAATATCCGCTCTTCATTCTTCTTTATCCAAGATAGTTGCAGCAATTCTCTACTAGTTGGAAGTTTCCTTGGTTTCAAAAGTGAAGGTTCTCAAACTACTGATAATATTTATTTTTTCTCCCTCAATGTATTAAAATTTTGGCTATATTATAACACTTGTAAGGTCGGGTTGTAGAACGGGATCAATCGCTCTCCAAATGGTCATGTGGGGTTCAATCGTGTCACGTTTATCTTTCTTAAATGAATTGATTGTACAAACACTCATCTTGATTATTTTTTCAAACTAAATGTTTATGTCAAAAATATCATAACTTTCACGATGTCCATTTTGTGAAAATCATGAGATTAGAGTTATAATTGCCTGTTGTCTTTGGAAAATATGGATTAGTATTAAGTCAAGATATTTAGAAATTTCTAAGGATAGAAATCCTTAGGACCAGTAGTAATATCAAGGCTAAATCAAGAAGCATCCATATTTAAACCAAAGTGTTTGAAATTTTGAAGATAGTGAATGTTTTTTTGAAACGTTTTGGAACCAAGCAATGTATCAAAATAACTCAAAATCACTTACAATCCTAGGTTCGAAATGGCTATACTTGTTGAATTCCCACTTGGATTTCTCCAAACAATAAACAATGCGAACAGTTAGAGATTTGGTGACACTAGCTCCCCTCCACGACACACACTTCTCAGGACCACCAAATCTCAAAATCCTTTAAATTCAAATATCAAAAGTATTTTCCTATTTCTACAATTGAATAGTAAGAATGTGGTACGGCTTCAGAATGACCATTCTTGCACCAACAGGTATTAAGGGTTTTTGGATTCTAAACAAAGGTTTGTAATAAGGGATTCTAGTTTAGAGGGTGCAATGATAAACTCCTTGTGAGAGGTCTCCCAACCCTTAGAAAAAGGGCTTTACGCATCATAAAGATGTTGGGGAAGATCTATCATGTACCACTTCCCATTGACCACAATTTTCATTGCAACCACACATTTATATCGTAGTTTAGAAGAGCTTGGCTTTAGCTCATTACCGCTTGGGTCGTTCCCTCCTTGTTAAGTGAGGAGGTAGGCCCTGTAAAGGTGAACAATAGCAAGGAAGTACGTCTATAGTTCGATCTTCTTTTCTTGCATGAACAAAGAGAGAACACACACCACGTCTTTTTCTCACTCTCGTAAAGGGGGTTTAGTTTTAATCCAAATGAAAGATGTAGGTGATTTTCCAAAGTCTTAAAGAATGTTTTTGTTTCTCAAGGTCACCAAATGGCATGAGATAATTGCATATGCATTCACTAAAAATGTTGTAAATCACAAAATATAACAAATAGTTATGAATTTTAACCCTTTAAAGCAATGATGAGTTCGTTTTAAGCACCAAATGAAATATGAAGTTGCCTTGTTCAATTTTAAGCCCAAAGTAAGATGATAATGTGAAGGTTTAATTTTAGTCCCATTTGAGCATTCATTTTAAGACCCAATTGAAATTTGGTGAGGTCCTAAAATAGAAAGTAGAAAGCATGAAAATTAGGTTATAATTGCCCCAAAGCATTAAACGCTTTTTACAATTAGAGAATTTATGATAGAAGAGGCTTTCTTCATTTTAGCTCCATGTCTTTCAACCTACAAAACTCTATTAGTTTAACAACCAAAACACAGTCAGACGCACATTAGTAATAAGATAAATCAAGGAAATTATAGCACGTGTTGAAAAAGCACTCGAAAAAACTTCTTACCAAAGTTGGGTGTCGTTGAACATGATAGCATCGCAATTTGAAGTCTAGGTGTCGCTTTGGTGAAAACAGGCATCACTCTACAACAAAAACAATGAGCATGATAGTGTCATTATTTTGTGTGGCATTGCTTCTAACAATAGCATCATGATTTGAAGTTTTTCAACATCGCTCTGGTGAAGTTGGGCATTATTGTTTGAACTTTTTGATACCTCCAAATTAAATCGGCGTCGCCAGATTTAAATCAGCATTGATGCATTAATTTGGCGTCGGTGTTTCAAATTGTGATGGTGTTGCTATATGGTGACACTCTTCAAAAAGCGTCATTGTTTATATTTTGGGCATCACTATAACCTGCAAAACAGCAAACAAACAGAATTCGAGCTAAAAAATGTTAATGGTTTGCCCTCCTTCTAGCCTCTAAATTTGAGACAAGAATCATCAAGGTGGATCGATTACAATTGATCCATGATGAATTGAAGTATAATGAAGCCACAAAACCTCAATCTACCAAACAAGATCATTCAAATTAAAACTTAAACTAAGAATTTACTGAAATTAAAAGCTATAAGCTACAAAAATAGATAAATTCCTACTCTAACCCATTTAAAAAAATTCCTGTTTTGGAATTGGTGTTGTGTTGATGTGGAACAATGACCCTTTCCCAATCTCGTGATTAGTGAACCTATTTCAATCGATTCTATGGAAGAGAATCAATGAAACCATTGTGATAAAATGGATTAAACCTTGATTTAAGCTAAAATAAACATGATGTAATCTATGTTAACATGATTTTATGCTAAAAGTGATCTAATTATGTAATTGCTAAGCTAATATAAGCTACTTCTAAGATAAAAGATGAAAACCCTAATTCATAATCAAAATAAGATGGATGCATGGAAGCCATTAATGGATGTCTTAAACTATTTATGCAATTGAAATGAACTAAAACAAGTTAAAAATGAGTAAAATATGAGTGTGGATGAAAGTTAAATCAACAACATAAGTTTTCAATTGAAAGATGGATCAATTTGTCTCCAAATAGTTATCTATTTATAGGAGAGCAAATATGGAATGAACGGTTGAGATCAAAAAGCTTAATCAACGGTTCAGTATGGAAGGAAGAAGAGGCATGGATCATGGATTCTCATCAATGGATGAGAATGCATGATGGGATTTTAATCAAGGGTTCACACTCACCTCAAACAAACACACTTTTGACTTCCACACACAAGTTAGAAGATGACTTGTTCAAAAGGTTAAAAGATAACTTGCAATTCAAGTTACAAGGTAACTTGCATTTGAAGCCAAGTGAAAATATCCCTTTTTCAAATGATGGAGGAATAAGGATATTCTTTTGGAATATTCCCATGGGTGAGGATAAAAGGAATTTTGCAAATTAAAATAAATTCTTAACTGTGCAAAAAGAGGATAAGGAATATTCCTCTTTAGAGGAAAATTAGATTAATTGTTTAATTGAACAAAGTTTAATCACACAATTAGGGGATTTTGGAGGAATTAAATGATTTAATGAAAGGGGAAAGGTGAAATGACATTTAATTAAATAACTTAGGGTTATTTAATTAAATTAGAAGACTTAAGGAATTGAATTAAATATGTTGATTTGTTTAATTTAACTAAATGAGATATTAGCGTGAAAGGGGGTGGATTAACCTGATTTAATAAATTAGATTAATAGATAAAAATGACATAATTAATTAAATAGCTAGGATAATTAAATCAATTAAGCGAAAAGAGGATGGGTTTTTAGAGGAAATGATGTTAGTAAACCTGTTTCGAGTGTATAATACCATTCAGGAAATTTTTCAGTTTCTACACACAGTAGTCAATATCAACATGTTAAAATATGTGATAGTTGATCATATGGGTTGTCTCAACATCAACAAAGGCTAAGTGATGACAAAAGAATCAAGGGCTAACTAGGATGGAAAAATCTACCCAAAAGACAGTCATACAAACCATGGTAGAGCAAATGATAGATAGGGAAAAAAGAATCCAACTCACTATACAAGGAAAAAGGAGTGGTTTTCTAAGTGGTAATGAAAGCCTTTTCAAAAAGGATAGGTAAACCCTAATACCATTTATCTAGGCTCCAGGAAACAAGTAAATTAGAAATATAGCCATTGAACTCAAGCATACTTGTGATATCAATCTATATGGAAACCTAAAGCTAGATCTGAGAATAATACCCATGAAGTGGGTTTTACGGCAAGCCAATATGGGAGAAAATACATATCAGACTCCTAGACACCATACTATCAAACCATATTCAGGATCTCCAAAGGAAAGCAATTGTGGGTAAATTTTATAATATTACACCATCCAGATCTAAATTATTTGCATGAGTTGAAGATTTTTGGGAAGAGGTTAGTGACTTATTCTTCCTAAACTCTAGAAAAGGTTTCTTTATTGCAAATTTTAAAACTCCAGAGGCTTGTGATTCTATTCTTTAAGTTAAAAAACTACTTTTTTAATAAATATGGCTTGTATAACCAACCTTGGGAACCTCATTTTGACCCACTTAAGGCAACAGTGAAATTATTTCCTTGTTGGATCAAACTTCCTAATCTCCCCTTGGAATATAGAGATGTAAAAAAATTAGAAATTATTGCTAATTCTTTGGGAGTTTTTCAAAACCATGATATGGATTATTTTAATAATCTAGAAGCCCCGGCCAAATTTTTTATCATGGTTGATGCAACTAGCCCTCCACTAACATCTATATAACTTTCATCAAAATGAGGTTCATGTGTGCATGAAATACACATTGTGGGGCCTGATCATTTTTACTTTTTATGAAAGAATCATGGAAATCTAGCAAGTAGATGCCTTGTTTTTAAAACAAAAACATTAAATGTTTTTGAGGGTCTAGAATAGGTCCCTAGGGTTTTAGAAAAAACTTCAAGCTTTCAAGCCCTAGATCTGATAAAGAGGGAGAAACTTCCAACCATATCCTGACAAATGCGGTACATGGTGTGCCAACATCTACAATAAAATCACCTCACCCTGAAATGGATGAGAGAGAGGATAACACAATTAAGGAGCCCTCAATGATTGAAAATTATGTTTCAAGGGGTCAAACAAGTTCTAAATTGCATGTTCATAGTGAAGAAAAAGAGGTCAGAGAAAATAGTGAGCATCTAGAAGCCGTAGTTCCTCAAGAAAAAGTCACACCATAAAAGGCACCAATAGAGGAAATAGAAAATATTTTTGAAACCCAAGGAGTAGATATGTTGCTCACACAAAAAAAGTAGAGGCAATGGTAGATAACATCCTTCACAAAGTAGGTTCAAAAATGATTGATGAGATAGAACATGAGGTAACAAATAAAGAAGAGGCATTTGATTTTTCTCAATCACTATCAATATCACAAAGTGAGCACTTGATTAAAAATGAGGAGATTATCACACCCTCAAAAAGAGGTAGGAAATCAAAAATAAAATTTGTAGGAGGAGATTGGGGTAGGGATCCAAGCTACTCTAGATAAATCTTTGAGGTCGAGGATAGCATGTCGCTCTCCTCATGAACAATGAGGATCCTATCTTGGAATGTTAGGGGTATTAATGCCCCTAACAAAAGGCACCTTATTAAGTGTTAATTAGATGACAACAAAGTAGATATTATTTAATTACAAGAAACAAAAATTTTGAAGGCACAAAACTTAGACATCCTTTCAAAATGTCCAAGATGGTGTTGCTTGTTCTCTATGGCCATGAGTGCATTAGGGGATCTTGCAGTTATTTGGAAAGATAATTCAGTGAAGGTAGGATTAGTAACTTTATTACACTATTGGATGCCAGTGAAAGTGACATATTTTGATACCATTTTTTGGCTTTTCAATGTTTATGGACCAACATCAACAACAGAGAAAAAATCCCTCTAGACTTCTTTGTCATCCATTTTAGATTTGTTGAAAGAGGAGAAGGTTATAGTAGGTGGTGATTTTAATGTTGTTGCAAATCCCTAGGAAAATATGAGAGGCATAAATCCCCCTCCAAAAGTGGTTGAAGATTTTAACTATTTTATCAATGATAATACCTTATTGAACTACCCCGCTATGAATGGTACTTATACTTGGTCAACTAGAAGGAAATAATTTTGTCTCATTGCAAGGATATTAGACAGATTCACGTTTTCTTCAACATGGCTACCCTCAACACAAGCTTTTAAAGGTTCAATTGTATCATTTTTAGGTTTAGATCACTTCCCAATTATATTGGAATTCTTACAAACCAAAAGTGGTCACAAATCCTCCTTTAAATTTGAGGAGATGTGGTTTAGGGAAAAAACCTTCTTGGGGCTGCTAGAACAATGGTGGTGTAACATGATTTTTGTGGAAGGATCGAGAATTTATCAATTATTCAAAAATCTATCATTAAAAATCAAATCAAGGATTGTAATTTTAATCATTTTAGAAACATTTTCAACTAGAAGGAAGTGCTACAAGAGGAATTACAAAATTTAAATGATCACATCATCATAAATGGGATGAATAACGCTTATTTTTATACTCATTAGAAGTTGAAAATAGACTTGGAAGAAATCCTTACCCGAGAAGAGATATATTGGCAACAGAAATAAAGGGAATTATGGTTAAAAGAGGGGGATAGGAACATAAAATTCTTCCATGCATCAACAAAAATGAGGAGACAATCTAACACTATATTTTTAGTAAATTCTTCCTCAAGGGAGGTTTTATTGGATGAAGACAACATCAAGAATGAAGCAGTATCCTTCTTCTCAAATCCTCTTTCAACCCCTTCAAATGGTTTTGTAATGTAGTCACATGAATCATTGGATCAAATTTTAAACAATATACCAAGTTTGGTAATTATTGAGGGTATTAAAGAGTTAATGAAGGCTTTCACTTTAGATGAAATCAAAGTAGTAGTTTTTTATTACCTATAGATAAGCACCAAGCCTAGATGGCTTAACATCATCATTTTTTCAAAAGTGTTGCCCCTTTATGGGATGAGAGATTTTACTAGTATTAGAGGAATCAAGAAGAAATAGTGTCATCCTCAAGTCTTTTAATACTACTCACATTGATTTAATCCAAAGAAAGAGCATTCCTTCTTATTTTGCAGACTTTAGGCCTATAGCCCTTTGTAATATGATATATAAAATCCTTACAAAATCTATATGTTTGTGCCTAGCCAAACTAATCCCAAAATAAATCTCGAAAGAGCAAGGAGGTTTTGTCTCGGGGAAAGAAACTATGGAAGGAGCAATAATAGCTCTTGAAGTCCTAAATTCTATTCACAGTAGAAGTTGGAAGCTATGATAATCAAATCGGATTGATGAAAGCCTATGATAAGGTAAACTAGGATTTTTTGATAAAAAAATTTGGAAGATTTTGGTTTCTCCAATAAATGGCACAATTGGATCTATTTAGGTCTTGAAGGTGCAAAGTTCTCAGTTATTGTCAACGGTTGTCCAGTGGGATTTTTTAGTGCATCATAGGGATTTAGACAAGGTGATCCCCTATCACCTTTTTTGTTCATATTAATGGTAGAGTCTCTAAGCATATATATATCAGTTGTTCATAAATCTCAAAAGTGGAAAGGAATTAAGATTCCAAGAACATCCATTTCAATGAAGCATTCCCTCTTTGCAAATGACACCCTCCTCTTTGGAAGTCCTTACATCTCAGAATCCAAGATTATCAAACATGTTTTAAGTGAGTATTAAGATGTCTCAAGGTAATTGATAAACCCTTCCAAGTCAAAAATATTCTTTTAAAACACTTCACCTAACATCATTTCAAGAATCTTACCAATATTGGGTTTCAACCTTACTAGCTTACCTTGTCAATATCTTGGTGTTCCTTTCTTTGAAACTACACATAAATCCTCCTTCTAGGAGAAAGTATTTATAGTGATCAAGAATTGTGTTTCTTCTTGGAAAGAAAAGTGGTTGTCACTAGTTGGTAAATTGGTGCTAATAAAAAATGTACTTTCAACAATGCCCAATTATATTATGTCAGTGCTAAAGCTTCTAAAAATGGTACAATATGATATTGAAAAAACTTTTTAAAAAATTCCTTTGGAAAACAAGGTTGGAAGACCACCAAAAAGAAAAAATTCCTTTAATGTCTTGGGAAAATATTTGCAAGGACAAATCACAAGGTGGGGCAAGAGTTCAAAATTTAGAAGCTACAAATAGGGCACTTGGAGCTAAAGTTTCTTGGAGCATGTTTGCAAAACCTAATGCAAAGTGGTGTAGAATTATGCAAGCCAAATACTTAGACACAAATGAATCGAAAAGAATATCCACGATACAAAATCCAAAAAATGGCTCCAAACTGTGGAATTTTCTAATTGAATGTCAAAATGTTGTCATCCCTAATTGACCTACTTAGTCAAAAATGGTGAAAAGGATTTGTTTTGGGAAGATTCTTGGAATGGTAACCCCCTTTGGGAAAGGTTGAGGATATTAAGGAAGCTAGGACACACCTTAAACAAAATTGAGCTTGCTTGGTAAAAGATTATATGGTAATCTCCTATGAATCATATGGTTCAAATGTGAAATGGAGGGATTTTAGTAATTATGATTTTCCTTAAGAATAAAATATCATGCTTTGGAATCAATTGAGTAAAAGGTTAGTCTTATTCTCTATATAGACTGATAAACTTGTTTGGGATCCCTCTAAATCAAGTGTATACAATGTAAAGTAGGGCTACAGATATTTGTTGGCAGAGGTAAATAAAAACAAAGAGAAATGGTCCCATGATATATGTTGGAACAACATTACTATCCCCAAAGCTGGAGATTTTGTGTGGTTGGCAATTAATAAGAGGATCCTGACTAGTGATCATTTGGAAAAACTAGGAATTACATGTCTTTATGTGTGTTCTATGCGGTAAATGTACAGAGACTATGGATCACCTTTTGGTATAGTGTGATTTTACACAATTATGTTAGAAATGGCTTCGGGGAAAACTTGATTGGAACGCCCCAATTGGAAATACCCATATACAAGTCTTTAATAGCTAGTTGATGTAGGAGTATTCAAGCTCACAAGCAATCCTGCATCACCAAAAATACATTTTATTTTCATGTTTAGTATTTTACATTTTTGGTGTAGGTTTGAGCTTCAAGAGAATATTGTGAAGTGTTGTAAAGATATTATTATTTATTTGTGAAGACTTTATTTCTATTTCATACATCAAGGTCAAGCAAGGTGTTTAATATGATTTGCAAAATTGCATAATTTCAAGGTTCTAGGGGTTGAAATGGTCTATTTACCATGGTGGAAGGGGATTTTATCAATTTGTATGCCTAGGGAAGTGTACATAAGACAAGTGAATCTTGAAATTTCATTTTGGTCTTATTCTATCAATTTTGGTTTGCTAAAATGGAGAAAAAACTAGTAATTTTTAGAAAACAAATTAATGACACTTCAATTTCCAATTTGGGGTGAATGAGCACGACTTGGTTATTGATTTTATCTATTTTTCATACGCATATACAGTGGAAAGATGTTTGATATGGTATGATAACTTTGGATGACACTTTTGGAAGCAACAAACTATGCTTTATTTCATTTTCTTAGGAATTTTAAGGGTCAATGAAAGAGTAGATTTGGAAACTACTTGTTGGTGTTCCACATAGTTGAAGCCCTCTATAAATAAAACCTTTAATGGTGTCAAGAGGTAGCAATCAGAAGAAGCAAGTTTGAGGAAATAATTTGCAAGCTGCTCTAGAGGATTGCATGAAGAAAAGTGTAGAAAATTAGCTTTCCAAGAGGAGAGGAATAGAAGAGAAGAAGAAGATGTTGGTGTATTGTATGTGTTCAAGCAAACCATGAGGTTTTTAGGATAAAGGGAAAAATCATACTTACAATGAGGAGTGAAGCCAAGAAAGTTGAAGGCAAAAGACTTAAAATATTTGAAGGCATGAAGTGCCTAAAAACCCTTGTAAAATTTCTGAATTTTATTTTTTGTTGAAATCCTCAATATATGTAATTGTTCTTGAGGAATTTTGTTGTTTAGATGTACATATGAAAGTTATAATAAATATATATTTCAGATTTTGTTACAAGATATATGTTTTCCTTCATATAGGTGCAAGAATGTGGGTTGGATGAGATGTTAAGGCTGCAAGATTGAGTAGTTTGATAAGACCCCCTAATCTTGTCCACATCAAATGGTATCAGAGCATGTCTGATGCTAGAATGTGTTTGAGGAGAATTATTTCAGATTTGAGGTATTTTTCTATGTTGTGTAAAAGAAGAGCTCAAAAAAATAATTTTGTTTTAAGTTTTAAATGTAAAGAGCTAGGTTTTGATGAGTTATGAGGACTCATTTTGTGTAATTATTTTGGGTTGTCCTCCAATAGAGATAAGGTTGGGTAGAAGGTGTTTAAATATCCCCCATTGTGTGAAAGTGGGTAGAGGAGGTTTTGAGAGGTATATATTCCATAATCTTTGTTGGGTAGAGGATATTTGTGGTTTTGTGTAAGTTTTGTTGCAAATTGTGAGTGGGTTACAAGTGTTTGTAGAAATTTCAAGGAAGAAGAGTATGAGATTGGCCTTGGGTAGGGCTATAAAAATTTATTTTATTGAGAGGAGAAATCATTTTAGAGGAAGAGAATTGGGTTATTCAAAATAAGTGTGCAAAAATATCTAGTAGGTTAGGTATCTTAGAGGAAAGTATTATGAAAGGACACAAACATAGACATGGTCTAGAGTATCTCAACTAGCAATATTGGATAGCTAAGGGAGCATGAGAACACCACCACCATGACCACCGATAAGATAGGGAGGACAACAAGGATCACTTGGAAACTCTAAGACAGGGATATCTTATTATGAGAAGCTTGTATATATGTACACATGTATATGTTTGTATGCATATATATTTATATTATGATGTAGATACCATGTCTATGGGCTATTTATATTTGTAACAATATGTCTCATGTAGCCCATGTATAAATATTGTATATTTTGATATATAAGACTAGTGATGTGTATGAGACTTATGATGTAACTTATGTTGCAAGGTGTGCACCCTTGATCTCCTTGTGTTGTGCAATGCAACGCTTGGGTTCGTGACATGGCTTAACCTCCTCCCATGGATTCATTATCTAATGGTTGTATTAGGAATTAACATGTCG
This sequence comes from Sequoiadendron giganteum, assembly GCA_007115665.2. Classification (NCBI taxonomy): domain Eukaryota; kingdom Viridiplantae; phylum Streptophyta; class Pinopsida; order Cupressales; family Cupressaceae; genus Sequoiadendron; species Sequoiadendron giganteum. Next base: position 237,716,611 of record CM021105.1, on the reverse strand, counting down.
ATCTTTTGGTGCAATGACAACTATCTTTACAAAAATTGGTATCAGAGCCTAGGTCACGGGTTTGAACCCCTTGCTTGCGCTGGGGGGGATTGTTGCAAGGTGTGCACACTTGGTCTCCTTGTGTTGTATAGTGCAATGCTCTAGTTCATGATATGGCTTAATTGCCTCCTGTGGATTCATTAACTCTAGTGGTTGTATCAAGCATTAATAGGTTGATATTTTGTTGCAACGACAATCATCTTTGCAACAACTTATGATGTATATTTACTTTCTATTAAGTTGTCATGATGTAATGGATACTTATGGTGCTACTTGTTGATGGTGTTTTTATGCACTTCACAACACAAGTAATGCGTAGATGTTTTACCTCTCTTGAAAGACAATCTTCCACAATCAAATTGCAAAACACTATCCCAAGGTCTCTCAGATGTCAGGTCATGACGGAGCTTGGGATAAATCGATTGTTTGATGTTATTTTTCTAGAATCACAAGGTGGTCTTACATGGTCAAAGCTGTAGGAGAATTGGGTCGATGAATGGAGTTTCGTGGATATATGGAATTAGTGTACCTTGCTGCAAGTTCAGGCAGCAGTCTTGGACTCCATTGTTTCATTAGATTTGGCTTTACAATGTGCAACGAACCTTAACATAAGTTGTTTCTAAGAAAAAGGACAAAAGGGGCGAGGAAGAAGGATGGTTCCTGGACATGCAACTACCGATGAACAATGATCATGGAGGTTCCTGCTATGGACAGTTTACTTAAACAGAATTTCACTTAATATGAATTTTCACAATATCATGAAATCTATGCTATCTTCTAAGGACTACAGATATTCATCATTCATTTGCCATGGAAACGTGAATAAAGATAAAGTTTAATGAGCAACAATGAGATTAAAGTCCAAACTAAGTTTACACAGTCATATACTAGCAGCAAATGACCAAAAGTATGGACGAGGAAAGCATACACACAGTAGCAATCTTCAAAACTAGAGACAACATACTAATTCTACCAAAGTTAATCGAAGGATACTAAAGCAACAAAGTGACTTGAAGCAAATTTCTAGCTAAATGGAGAAGAATTGTGAAACATGTGGAGAAACCCATAAATACACCAGAAAATGACTATATTTTCTATTATAATTTCAGCAGCATGTCTTTACAACAACTCAACTCCCCTAAAACTAGAGGAGGAGAGCCCTATTTATAGTTTTCAAAAACAAAATGAGTGGCCAAGATTCGATTCTATTATGTGGCCAAGATTCACTTTACAATAGGGTTTCACCTACCCCCAAATATATTACATTTATAAATTCACTCTTGTCTTTTCCATGTCTCATCCTCTAGTGACAGCATTGTAGCAATTTTGTCCTTTAGCTATTTTCCCTTTGTTGTAGCTATTCTATGAGGAATTCTTCATCGATGACAGGGTTTCCTTCATGCCTCTTCAACGCTGCACACTCTATAAAGTTCAGGATCAATGACTGGAGCTTATCCATCTCCATGATGTCTGATCGCAACACTTGGTAGCTGCATTCCTAGGAATTGCTGACAAGTTTCTTCCAGTCCTCTTCATATTTGCCTGCACTATTCCTGAAAAGCTCTGACTGCATGAAGGCACGGGCTGTGAAACTCATGAAGCCCATGGTAACTTCAACTGACATCCCATCTTCCATGATTTTTAAGAAGTGGGGCTTTATGTTCTCAGGGTTGATCTCGGTTGCGAGTAGCTCATTCTTCGTTATCAATTTGATGTACCAAGAGAACTCTTCTCTAGAATCCCTACCCATTCGATGTCTGGCGCTATCCACTCAATGCTCTGCTAGAGCCTTTTCCTTCTATGATTGAAATATCACTTCCAGACATCTACTAACCAATGGTCATCGTCCTTGAAGGTCAGGTCCTTCTCCCAGACCTCGCCTGGCAACGTGAGTATGGCCTCAATCTTTGGATAGGTTGCCTCGTACTTCCTTAGGAACTCCTCACATATTTTCCTCATACCCTCAAGGGTCCTTTTCACTTCGAGGAAATTATTTTCTATCCAGATAGCCAAATTGATGCCCGTGTTTACCATGTCTAAGACCTGCCATAACCAATTTTTTGTAGTCTTGTCTAAGTTTCTTCTCTTTTCTAACTTATTAATCTGCTCCTGGGATAGCAGCTGAGGCGAGGCGGATGACGTCATGGGTTGCTCATCCGGGGATGACCACTACTAAATGTAGGTCGTTAGATCGGCCACTTGTTCCTTGAGCTCCTCCTTTGAAATCTTATCCTGCTAGATAAGGTGTACCACTGTGGCGATCGACTCCTGGAGGTGATCAACCTTTTGCTCCCTCATGGCCATTCCCAAATCGATGGTGGAGACGTTATAAATTATACCTTGCTCTCCAACCACCAGTGTCACTATCTACACCACCCTTGATCCTAAGGATCCATGGTTACCTTCGATCTGATCTTTGATTTCTTATCCTTCTTCTTGGTGCTTATTTGTGCTTTGGCCATAATGGCTTCCAGCCTTGCCTTGGGATCCTTCATGGTGGGAGTCTTCTGCTTCAGCTGCCTCTGCAGCCACTCGGGTACTTGGGGCTCCTCCCTTGATGGTTCACTTTGACTCCTGCTATCTTTCTTCTCAAGACCGATGGCTCTGATAAAAAGATCCTTCTCCTTAGTCCCCGCATCTTCCTTCTCCTCATCGGAGTCTTGTTGAAGGGTTTTATGTTTAGTGGGGGATTCAGTATGTAACTGCTCTTTGGGTGGATCTTCTTTTTCAGCATCCCCCTCTTCTTCATTCTGATTATATCCATGCTCTTTGGGGTTCTCCTCCTTCTCGTCCTCGTGGAGGGATGCTTCCTTGTCATGCTCTAGAGTCTATTCATGCCTCTCAGTAGGAGACCTACTGCCCTCTGCCTCTTGAGTAGCAATCTCTTCTTCTCTTGCGAGCCGGTCTTCGGCTTCCTTATCTTCAATCTCCTTGAGCTACTTCCCCCATTCCGCATTGAGCTCGGGGTCATTTGATTCTCTTATAAATTTAGCATTCAGCTCTTCGCTGCTCTCACTGGAGGACTCATACGCTACCTCATCGATTTCCTGGTGCTCGAACAGTGGATTTTCATGGTACTCAAATTCCTCATCCTCTGGCCTTGTTGCAGCCTCTAGCTGTTGTCGCTCAAGCTCATCTGATATTTGCATTGTTGCCTCCATCCTTGGTGGTTCAATAGAGGGAAGTGGAGTTGGAGAATAGGCCATAGCCTGGGCTATTGCAGCCTGAACCACCGGATTAGTGAGCATCCCTGAGAGCTCGAATGGCACATTTTGCATATATTTCATGAAAGACTCAGGAAGACCAAGGATAGGCATCATAGCAACAAAATCAAAGGGGAGGGAAGGAGACATAGAAGAAGAGGAGATGAGTGAGGTCATGGTGGATGATGAATCCATAGGAATGGTCTATAAGATTGGAGGAGTGGAAGCAAGGTGGACGGAGATTTCCACCATAGGTGGGGAAGAAGCAGAGATTGCAAGTGAAGTAAGGGGGGCAGGGTTAGCAACAGCAGCAGTGACCATAGTAGGTGGAGACCTTGGTGAGTTAGATCCTTCTTCTCTGATCCCAAGGGGTGGACCCTTGGGCATCACAGTCATCCTCATGGCCCCAGTGGTCTTTCTCTTCTTCTTGGAAGGCTTGAGCTCAAAAGCCTTATGGGCATAGACCTTTGGTTTGGGCAGTTGTTCACTGGCCTCCTTTCTCTTTCTGGTCTTGAACGATGGTGGTGTGTTAGAGGTTTCCCCAGTTGCAACGGTAGCTACCCCTCCATCGGAGCCACTTGGTTCACTTTCGAGTCCCTTGAATGTCAAGGCGACTCCCTATTGTTTCAATTGGGCTACCTTTTGGTCGATCCATACCCTTGTTTGGATCTCAATGAGCCTAGTGAGTATGTTGATGTCATCAAGCTTTGGTTCATTCCAGCTAATCGCAGGTAGCAGAAAATTGGCGACGACATTGTATCCTGGATTGATTATCGTGTCTTCATCTTCTTCGAGCTAGTCAGGAACCGGGCGTAGGTTGATCCTTCACACATAGATGGCGGTCATGTGCATGTAGTGTCTCAACCGCACCTCAAGATCATCCTTGCAGTTGGCCCAAAAGTCTTCGACATTGTGGAGGTGGGCATACTCTCATCCTAGCACCTTCTTGATGTGTCTGTATGGGTCCATTCGAGGTCGAGCTATATATTGACGGAAGTTGTACTCGGCCAACTCCCTTTCTGAATACCCCGCACACTAGGAGGTATGAATCTTGTACATTCCTTGACCGAGCCCAATGGGGTAGGGTGTTCCTACCAGGTGCTTATTGCTTAAGATGTTATGGATGTGCCTCAGTAGCCACGTTAGCTCCAAAAGAATAATCCGGTCGTTGGGGTACCGGGGCAGCTTATTTAGTCTTTTCATGAATCCCTCGGCACGGATGTATGTGAACTTTAGGAATTATATGTAAAGGAAGGCATACTGCTTGAGGAGAGCTCTGGCACTATGAGAAACTCTCCTTTGAAAGTCGCCCCCATGGACCGAATGATGTGGGCGATGAATGCATCATTCACCCGACAGTAATCTCTCTTGAAATTTTTGAACTATAGTTGAGGGTATTTATCATAAGGCTTGAGTTCCACCCCCAATGGATCACTGGGTACCACCATCAATCCCTGATAATGTCATCGATCAGTGAGGGAATATACCAAGTAGGAGGTCATGAAGAACTTGGAGGTCTTCTTCACAGTTGTAAACTACTCGTGAAAGCAATCACTGATTATCTCTACCCAATAGAAGGCGATCCCATTGCCACAGAGAATCTGCTCTATGAAATAGAACATCCATTCTTGGAAGAAGGCCATTGTAGGAAGGCCCATTACTTGGCTTAGCAAAGTTATGAGTTCATGGTAATCCTCGAAGAAATCACTGCGAAAAATCTCCTAAGGAAGCTTGCCAGCGCTACCCCGCTTGTCCTTTAACCAATACTGATTGATGAGCTTCTTGCATCCCAAGGGATCCTGCTCCCATATTTCCTTGCATTCCCCCATGGTGGGGGTCTCCAAGCTCTCAAAGGCAGGAATGTGGAATGTTGTCATTATACCCGACGGGGACATGTTTGCAAGGATATTTCTGTCCTGGTCCACTATAGTTCGAGTCTCCTCCTGATAGGCTTCCACGCATGCCATTACCAGTTTTGGGGCCACCAAGGCCGACAGGAAGCCTATAGCTTTGGCGATTCTGCTTCTCTTTATCATTTTTGCATTTTTTGTCTTAGGGTTCATCCTGACCCTTTGTATGAATTCATCAACATCGACCTAGCCGATGTTGGTATCTGTGACATCTCTCCAGAGAGAGGTGACACTAGATTGTATGGGGACCCCTTGGAACTTGTACTTCATCAGGTCCTTGTCCTCCTTGCCTCGAGGTGTCTTGGCTATTCCTTTCGCTTTCTCCTTGGAGGCACTGGAAGTTTTTGCATCGAATTCCATAAATCTTGCACAAAGGACACGAATCGGTAACAATAAATATGACAAAACGCCTTCGGACAAGTCCTTGCACATCAAGATTAGCTATTCAATCATTATTCATATTCAATAAGCATATAACACTTGATACTTCATCATTAGAAAGCAAGGCAAACAAACCGGGTTCCCAGGGCCAAAATTCCCTTGGCAGAATGTCGTTTGAAAGGGCAAATTGAGGATGGAACTCCCAAAGGCATCTCCTAATATTAGATTTGAGTATTAGAAGGTTGGCATGAAGGAAGACCTAATTTTACCAAGTAAGTCAAAATCCATTTTGGATTTGGAGGTCGTTTGATCCTTCATTTGGGAGCTCGGGCATCAGATGTAGAACAGTCGTTAGAAACGACATAGGGGAGGCGGAAATTCGGGTCTCGGATTGTTGTCGTCGGGAAGCGGCTATGACTCAGCCACTGGAAATGGTGAAATCACCACAGCAATCCAAATGGAGGATCCCGGGGGGCAATTCCCAGAGGCAATTTAAAGATTTGCGGGAGTCCGACGACGAACAAAGGATCGGGACCTGGAGGTCGAAAAGTCACTCCGGGTTGGGCGTTAGAACAGTGCCAGTGGAACAGAATCCTGGGAGGGGAATTTCGATGGTCAAAATCTGGAAGAGGCTTGGGCCTCAAGAGTTTACCTAAATTTTGGTTTCAGCGGGCAGCGGACCGGAGTCCGGGAATCGGGAAGACCTCCCATGATGGTTGTTTGGAACGGCGAATGCGACATGGAATTCCGAGGATGGAATTCGGGAGGTCGGGGTCCGAGTGATTTTGGATTTTAATGGGACTGGTTGGAAATCAAAACAGACTTTGCATGGTCGGGACCCGAGGTCCGGAAAGTTGCCCGAGGAAGGACATTGGGATGGCGAAATCAACACAGAATTTCGAGAACGAAATTCCGAGTGTCGAATCCCGGGGTTGTTTGATCTTTAATGGGTTTTCAAATTTTTCCAAGTCTTCACATGAACTTCATGTGTCCGAGGTTCGGAGGCCGAGAAGCTATCTCAGGACGGTTGTTTGGAATGGCGAACGCAACACGGAAACCCACGAGGGGAAATCCGGATGCCAAGGTCTGGGAGGAACTTCGTCGTAGGAATTTGAAGGCTCGGTTTGAGTTTGCGAACGACTGCAGGAAAGTCCGGGCCCGGGAGACGTCGACGACTGTTTCGAAGAATGGTCTCGAAGAGGTGAAGTTTCGGTTTCAAAATCAAGGCCCTAAATGATTGTTTTTTCATATTTTAACTTGTGGGTTTTTAGCGGAGGGCATATTCCTACCCTATTTTAGCCTAGTTTGCATTTTACATTTTGTTAAGGCTACAAATTTCTCAAAAAAGAGGGCAAGTTGCGCGGGCGATGGGCATACCTCAAGATCCCAAAGATGGTTGTTGTTGATCGCGAGGAGGATGCCGAAAAAGGAATTCAGACTGCGGGGCTGAAAATGCTCGGTGCTCAGAGCTCTCCAAAATTCGCTATCACTCGGTCAGTTAACAATGATAGTCAAAAAATCCGAATTTATAGCCATATTTTCCATTAATACAGCAATTAATTCCTTTGTACGGTGGTAGGGGAAGTTGGTAAGTTCAATTTCGCAGTTGGCGGTGGGAGGATCGAAGTCCGGTGGCCAGGAAGATGTCCTGCCACAGCCGCGAGAAATGGTAAAGCACCAGAGGAAATTCGAGGGGGGAAACCCGACTTCCAGGGTCCGAGGTCCAAAAAGATGTCGGACGTCGGCCCTCGAAATAGCAAACCCGAAACGGAAACCCAAAAGGGGAAACCCGGGGGTCCGGGCCCGAAAGGAGCCACAGACGCCAGAAAGGGCATTCTGACAACGAAAACCCCAAATTGACCCCAAATTTAGCATTTTTTAGACGGGCGGTTTTGGTCAAGCTTAAAATATGGCTTTGGGGAACGTGCTGACCCTTTAGGACACAAATTTGGGTACACAAAATGAGGCAAAGCAGAAAGGGCCCGGCAATCCAAAGAGGGAAGAGAGGGTCCCCATTCCGAACAGGGCGTGTGTGCAAAAGGCACAACACTACTTATGTTACTATCTAGGTCTATAACAATGATGATGATGATATATGTATGTGATGGATATTTATGATGCTTTATTGTGATTGTGTTGGATCTAATTATGATGTACATTTTATGATTATGATACTTATGATGCATGCTAATAGTTGTGAATGTAGGATATGCAATGAAATTAATCTCCACCAAGGATCAAATATCAAAATAAAACCTATAAATAGGCAATACAATAAAGAGTTATATGCAAGATGGATTCAAAATGAAAGGATGCTTTAAATGCTTTTAGTTATGCCAAAATATGTGAAGAGAAACCCTATAAACTGGATATCATGCACCAATGTATGAAGAATCGAGTTGCCTTTTGTATCATTTACCTACTTGCATGGACTTTAGCACAACACACAATCATGACATACAAAGAAAATTACCATGCCCCATTTCAAGCTACTCTAAGCACATCAAGATATATTCTTCATCGATCAAATATGAGACAAAATATAAACTCAAGAAAGCAAAAATAAAATCAATTGTCAAAAAAATCAACAACCAACATATCTCTTTCCAAAAGATAAGCTCAATTTTGATATTGCCTATTGTAGGAAGGATGAATCCGTTAAGGCATGAATTTGTTTTGTAACAACCCCCACATTTGTATTTTGTTGTTGTTTTCCTTGTTGGATTTCAATAACTGTATATTTTGTATTTGCAATATTTGTCCTATCATTATTTTGTATTGGAACCTATGAGGTGTTATTTTGTGGTTGTTATGTTGGATTACATGTTTACATGCTTATATGTTGTTATGTTGTTATGTTGTCATGATTATTGCTTATGTTGGATTTCATGTTTACATGGTTAGTTATTATGTTGGATTACATGTTTACATGCTTATATGTTGTTATGTTGTTATGTTGTCATGATTATTGCTTATGTTGGATTTCATGTTTACATGGTTAGTTATTATGTTGGATTACATGTTTATATGTTGTTATGATTGATTTGGCATGATTATGGATAGGAAAAGGGACAATGTTGTAACAATCGTATCTGAGAGGCTTACGACATCATGACCCTTTTTCCTGATGTTTGATGTTGCTTCAGCTATACGATATTGTTATATACATATGTACTTTGATGGGCGATTGGAGTGATGCAGGTACTGAGTATCGACTTTGCTTGGATTTGTTAGAATCTGAAAAGATTATTAACCTAGAAAACTAGTGCAAAAGAGTAGATATCTAAACTATGAATGCAAATGATATGAAATCAAAATAGCAACACAGAGTTAGTCTCTGAGAGAGTAATGCAAATGCTAGAAGCAAAATAACATTAAGAGGATGCAAAAGCAAGAGATACAAAATACAAGCTAGGTAGCATGCTTATATAGATCCGAGAGAGGGGTGAGGTGGCAACACCAACCAATGAGGAGCAACCATCTATCGGACTAAAGATAGCAAAGTATCTTCCCAAGATAACTAATAGATGCTCACATGTAGGAAGGTGATACCTCACAACCACTCACCTAATAAGACATGCTTTATTAACCTAAGCAAGATTAATGAAAGGTGTAGGAAAAACCTAGGACTATAGGGAAAATAAATAACCCAACTAGGAAATAAAAACCTACACTAACACCCCCCCTTAAGCATAGCTTAGGTGGATGTAGAAATGGGTCTCGACAAATCAAGCCTGATGAGGTACCCATGTACATAAAATTCCCCCCAAAGAGAAGAATCCCCCCCAGAAGAGAGAAGAGCCCCCCCAAATAGAGAGAGTTAAGGCCCTGAGTGAGAGGATGAAGCCCCCACAAAAGATGAAGCATCCCGCATCCCCAACAAAGCTCGCAAATGAAGGAACTTTCTCTTCGTGAAGGGTTTGCTGAAAATATCAGCAACCTGCTCGAAAGTGGGACAGTAGCGAAGGTCAATGAAATGGCCATGGATGAGCTCCCAGATGTATTGCATGTGGATCTCTATGTGTTTGGTCTGCTGATGATGGACTTGATTTCATGAGATTTGAATGGCACTCTGGTTGTCACAAAATATGACTGATGGTCATCGGATATGGATACCAAACTTAGTGAGAAGATTCTAAAGCCAAATGGCCTCAATGGCGGCATTCACATCCCCCCGATACTTAGCCTCAGCAGAAGATAGAGCAATAGCAGACTGCTTCTTGCTCGACCAACAAACAGGACCGAAACCAAGTGAGAAGCTATAACCTGAAGTAGACTTGCGATCTTGAGAATCGACTGCCCAATTTGAATCTGTGAAGCCCACCAAGTCAAGATCAATACCCGCTGCATAGTGAATCCCAAAACTATGAGTACCCTGAATGTAGTGAAGGATCCGCTTGGCTGCTTTCCAGTGCAACTCATGAGGCTCCTGCATGAATTGAGAGACCATGCCTACAGCATATGAAATATCAGGTCTCATATGAGTCAAATAAATGAGACTCTCAACAATTTGGCGATACAAAGTGCCATCAACAAGTGGAGAAGAACACTGAGCCTCAAGTTTGACTCCAGAAAGGAAAGGAGTAGGAGTAGGCTTACAATCAACCATATGAAACCTTGAGAGAAAATATAAAGCATACTTGGACTGTGTGATGGTGATCCCAGAAGTAAACTGGAAGATTTCAATCCTAAGAAAGTAATGCAACAAGCCCAAGTCAGTCATCAAAAATCTATCATGAAGGGCAGTTTTGACAACCCCAATGGTGGATGAAGAACTCCTTGTGATCAAGAAGTCATCAACATACATAACCAAAAATAGGAGTGAATCATCCTGCTGCAAAATATAGACATTGGGATCAGAATGGCACTAAGTGAACCCAACTGTCAAAAGGAAGGAGTCCATCTTGGCATACCAGGCCCGAGGAGCCTGTTTGAGGCCATAGAGAGACTTTCGAAGATGGCACACAAGTGAAGAATCCTGAACAAACCCTTGTGGCTGCTCCATGTAGATCTCCTCCTGAAGGTCACTGTGAAGAAAGGAACTCTTCACATCCATCTGGTGTACTTCCCAATGATTAGTTGCAGCAATGGCAAGAACAAGTCAGATGGAGTTCATTCTGGCAATTGGTGCAAAAGTCTTAGAGTAGTCAATCCCAGGATCCTGGGAGAATCCTTTGGTGACCAAGCGAGCCTTATGCTTATCAACTGACCCATCTGCTGCAAATTTTGTTTGATAGATCCACTTACATCGAACAAGTTTTCTTCCCTTAGGAAGAGGAACAAGATCCCAAGTGTGGTTCCTCATCAAGGAACTATACTCCTCTTGCATAGTTGTATCCCATTTAGGAATACTAGAAGCCTCATGAAAAGACTGTGGATCTAAGGCAATAGCAATGAAGACATGTGGAGCATCATGGAACTATGAACGAGTCCGCCTAGTGTCTGATGGATCCCCAAACCAATCACCTACAGACTACAAAGTCTGTCTAGCCCAAAGTGGACCGGAAGATAGAGAATCTAGAGGAGAATCATCACCCTCAGAATGATGACTAGGAGAGGAAGGAGGTGAGTCCTCTAAATCACTCTCGACATCAGAAGTGGAGGAAGAAGACTGCTCAGGTGAATCTGACTCATCAGAAGATTTGTCATGTATTTCAAGTGACTCCAATGTCAAAGTAGGAGGTAGAGAAGTGGGAGAAAGTGAGCTCGAAGAGCCCTCATCAAATTGAACACTCCTCTCAATGAGCAACTCATGTGTTGTAGGGTGGAGCAACCGATAACCCTTCACACCATCAGGATAACCTATAAATATGCAAGGTCTACTTTGCGGATCCAAGGCCTTGCGTTTCTCTGCAGGAATGTGGGCCCATGTAGGAGAACTAAAAACTCAAAAGTGCTTAACTGAAGGTTTCCGACCGCTCCAAGCTTCAAAAGGAGTTACTCCCTTCAAGGATCGGTGAGGAACATGGTTCTAGATGTAACAAGCATAGTTAATGGCCTCTACCCAATAATGTGGTGCAAGAGATCTAGAGTGAATCATACAGTTAGCCATTTCCTTCAAGGACCTATTCTTCCGTTCTGCAACACCATTTTGTTGAGGATTGTATGGAACTGAATGCTGCAAGTCAATCCCCTCTGAAGTACAAAACTTCTCAAACCGATGGTTGACATACTCACCACCATTGTCAGTGCGCAAAACTTTCATGGCTTTTCTGGATTGCTTCTCTACAAAAGTCTTGAAGTCCTGAAAGTGATCAAATACCTTAGACTTTTGTTTGAGAAAGTAAACCCAAGTATAGCGAGAAAAGTCATCAATGAATGTGAGAACATATCTAGCCCTGTTGAAAGAAGGATGTTGAAATGGACCAGCCAAATCACTATGAACTAACTCCAGTATCTGTGAAGCTCTCCATGCCTTACCTTTGTCAAACTTTTCCTTAGGATGCTTACCAAGAATGTAGCCTTGGTAAACTCCACCTGAAAACTGAACTTAAGGCAACCTTGTGACCATGCTCTATTGGTTGAGCTGCTGCAAGTAGTGATAGTTAAGATGACCAACATACAAAAACTAAAAAAGTACCTAGATGGTTTTCTGATGTGGTGAACAAAACCTAGATGGCATTTTTCTTGCAGATGTACAAAAAATGTAGCTCTAGTGTAAAATAGACACCTTTAGCAACAAAAAATGACCCTAGCAACCAAAAAATGGCATGCAAAGGTTGAATTAGCTACCTAAAACATGAAAAGGCATGCTGGAACCTTCAATGTTGATTAAAAATGCAAAATATGCAAGTCGGTTGTCAAATTTGAACTTGAAACCCCAGTTACACAATTGTGTGTGACGATCTCTGATTTCGGTGAAACAAAAGTCAAATCTGACTTTCTCGAGCCTCCTAGACACGTTGGAACAGCCAAAGATGCCACCAGTATAACCAGGAACATTGCAATCACCCATATTTCATAAAACATATGTGCAAAACCCCAGAGATTAAAAATGTTTTCGTCAAACTTTTCTGATTCTCAAATATGGAAACTAAAATCTACTCTTGCACATAGAAAAGCTCTGATACATGTTAGAATCTGAAAAGATTATTAACCCAGAAAACTAGTGCAAAAGAGTAGATATCTAAACTATGAATGCAAATGATATGAAATCAAAATAGCAACACAGAGTTAGTCTCCGAGAGAGTAATGCAAATGCTAGAAGCAAAATAACATTAAGAGGATGCAAAAGCAAGAGATACAAAATACAAGCTAGGTAGCATGCTTATATAGACCTAAGAGAGGGGTGAGGTGGCAACACCGACCAATGAGGAGCAACCATTTATCAAACTAAAGATAGCAAAGTATCTTCCCAAGATAACTAATAGATGCTCACATGTAGGAAGGTGACACCTCGCAACCACTCACCTAATAAGACATGCTTTATTAACCTAAGCAAGATTAATGAAAGGTGTAGGAAAAACCTAAGACTATAGGGAAAATAAATAATTCAACTAGGAAGTAAAAATCTACACTAACAAGATTCACAAGCCTGAGTGTACTCTCATTCCCTGATGGTGGTTATTGGAGGTAGTCACAGGCCAAACGTTCCCTACCCTAGCCCACTATACCCTATTAGTGCAATGTTTCCGTGTTGTTGTCTTACCATCCAGTTACCTAACGGTAACGTCTAGAGCAACTTTCGGTTGTATGTGGCTTACCAGTTGGTCGTGTTGAGGTATTTTGTTGTGGTTTCCGTAATATTTAATGTGGCGCTATATTTTGGTGTTTGGTGTTTTGGCGAGGCTTCATTGGCATTCTTATGGGGTTTTATAAATTTTATTTTAAATGATCTATTAATTTTTTTTTGCAAGATCCTATAGTTTTATTTTAATCCTTTTGGGGGAGCTTTGTGTGTTTTAATTTGGTATATTTAGTGACTTTAATTGATTGTTTTGGGGGCTTTAATAGCTTGGTTTTATCAAATGTCTGACCTCATTTTTTTGGTTGGTTTTGAAAAAATATAAAAAGGGAAGGAAGAATTGTTGAGGAGGTTATCTTTTTGGGAGGAGAAAAAAAATTGTTGTTTTGGACAAAGGAGGAACCTCGCAATTTGGACAGCAAAGATGGGGAGATTTGTGGGAGTCTTTCTGAGAAGAAATTTGTGGGTATTGGTTTGTTGAATTCGGTGTGCCATTCCTTCCTTGTTGTCATGTTTTGGAATCTGGACGTGCCTTCCACACTGAGCATTCTTCCATTTCTATTTTTGGGTGAAATTGAGGTATTCTCCTTTGTTGTTCTTGAATCTTGGTATGATTGGTGATTTGTACATTCCCTTATGCTAGATTTATGCCTTGAATTTCATTTTCAGTTCTGGGTATTTATTTTTTGTGAATATTTGGAGGAACTCCTCTATTCTATTTTGTGAATACGTGGGGTTAGAAAATGGTTGTTTTTTATTCTATTTGCTGTTGTGTAGTTTTATTGTATGGCAGATTTTGTTGAATGCTTAAATCTAAAATGGGTCGAAGGAAAAATTTTATTTATGGGCTTATTCATTTTCTTTTTGTTTTTGCCCAATTTGTTTAAAAACATTATTTTTTTGGTGCTCATAAACCACTTGATAAAAATTTAAAATAAAGGTGGATTTTATCTAAAAATTCCCATATCTCAACTGGGTCTCCATCATATTTAAATTCTGGGCACTTTCAATTTTCATGTTTTTTTTGCCCAATTTGACAAAAATGACATTTTTTTTCTGAACAACACCTCATTTTCGGTGCTAAACTCAAAATTCGAAGGTGGATTCCAACTTGAAACATTAAAATATGAACTAGGTCAAGCTTGGAATTTTAATACAGGCACTTTGAATTTTTATGAAATTTTATGCCTCCATTTCCTTATGGATTTCAGTTGTTTAATGTCTTCTTTTACAGCAATATTGCCTTGGTTGTTTAAATGGTTTCTATGATGGAATTTGTGGATTTTCCTTTGTTTCACATTTTCTTTGGGTCCCTCATCATATGGAGTGGCTCTCTATAGGCCCGAGGCCCACAAGTGGCTATCAGGGGAACTAGTAGCAGAGTTAGAGTAAACAAGTGATAACTAAATAAAAATAATAATAATGGGGTAACACACTAATAAGATAATGAGTCCTCGTGCATGGCCTTGAGCACTTGTAAAGGCTAAGGATGCACTCGAGAAGGCCTATTTGTATGTGGGGCGTTGAGTTATCCATCTGCGGGGCGTGGATTCAAACATGATTGAGTCTCCTCATCCCTATGAGAGGTGTACTTGATTCCATGTGGTGCCATCCCTTCAAGCACGCATGATGACACTCCATCTAATTTGCACTCTAGTACCTAGCAACTTAGTAGTCATGAGTAGTACCCGACACATTATTGGATGAGCATCTCTATGTTGTGATGATCGGTTGTATGCATTGTATTATATGTTTGTTTTGTGACTGATGTGAATGTTGGCCTTAATTTACCCTTGTCTTGTTACTTTTTCTTGGGCCTTGTGACTACCTCTAAGCACGAAGGGGTGGTCTCTTTTGAGCCCACATGGTTGGGAGGCATTTCCATCGCCATTGGGGACCAACATACAAGTTATTGGAGCACCAGTTGGAGTTGATCTCTCTCATGTACTTATTTTACCTTATTGTACTCATGTATATTCCTTTATGTATATTATACTCTCTTGAGAGAGGACGTAATCATATAATTTAATGAGAAGAAATGTGGCATTTATATTTGGCTTGCAGTTTACAGTGTTGGTATCAAACTCGCTTGTTCTATGATAATCCTTATGGCTTTTATTTCAATTAATCTTCATGCAAAGATCAGATCCATGGCTATATGTTTCCTCATTATGGCAGGCACCAAAGGTTCTGGAGCATTGATGCCTTCTGTTGTTGTCTTGTGTGTTGCAACAAAGGTTCTGAAGCATTGGCACCTTCTATTGTTATCTTGTGTGTTGTAGCAAAGGTTCAGGAGCATTGGTGCCTTTTGTTGTTGTCTTGTGTGTTGCAGCGAAGGTTCCGGAGCAAAAATTTTTAGAGCAACAATTTCTAGAGTAACAGGTTATGAAGCAATAGGTTTCAAAGCAACAAGTTTCGGAGCACCAAGTTTCGGTGCCAATTTTTGGAGCTATCATGTTTACTCATGTTCGGATTTTCTCTGGAGGGTGGATTAGTCCTCTCCTTTGGGTTGTACTTCGATCATACTTGGCCATATTTGTTGTCAATATATTGATTTGGCAACTACTTTATGTGTATGTTATTCCTCTTGTTTAAAAAATAAATTATCTTGTCCTCTTTTGGATCTTAACCTTCGGGGTTGCATAGCGGATGTTACATCTGGTATCAAAGTCCATGTTCATAGACTAGGAGCTCTGGTGTACTTGAGCCTTCTATGTTATGTTGTGTTTGGAGTGTGTGGCGTGAGCTTGTTAATAGTCTTGTTGTTATGCTTTCATGTTGTAGTATGGTGAATGGGTCATCCTTGTGATGATCTATTTTGATGTGTTCCTTGTTTTCTATAGGATGCCTCCTAGGGGTAGAGCTAGAGGCATATTTGGAGGTAGAGCCACTATTCTTCATCGCAGCATCCGTCATAATGCCAATCAGGGTAATCAGGGTGAGAATCAGGAGGAACAGTGTGCTGAGAACCAAGCTGAAGGGCTCAGGGGTGCTCAAGTTGTATCTCTCTTACAATAGATTATAGATTGATTAGGACCTCATCAGGAGGAATCTCGTGAGGAGTAGTCACACCCTTCTCATTAGGTTGGTCAGAATGCTAGAGTTGAGCGTGAGCATTCCCGTAGTCTGGGTCATTTGAGAGCTGATGTTGAGAGGGATAGGGTGGATGGAAACAGTATTGTTGTAGGTCACATGAGGGATCTCCTTAGAGCCCATCCCCCTACTTTTGATGGGTCTAGTACTGGTATCGACATGGAGACTTGGTTGATCGATCTCAATCAATGCTTTTCTATGCATCCCTATAGTAGCAATACTAGAGCTCGATGTGCCATTATGCATCTCAGAGGCTTTGCGTCTACATGGTGGAGAGTTGAGGAGAAGAAGCTTCACCTATACATTGCTTCTATTTCTTGGGGACTATTCTTAGAGAGGTTTCGTGCATGATTTCTTTCAGACTACTACCGATAGAGATGTGTTGATGAGTTCCATGAGCTTCATCAGTTGACTATGATGGTAGATCAATATGAGCACCGCTTCTTTGACCTTAAGTAGTATGCTATCATTTTTTATGATGAGCCAATGTTAGTGAAGAATTTCATTAGGGGCTTGGATGCCTATAATAGTAGTGGTGTTCGTGTGTTTGAGCCAAAGACCTTAGAGACTACCATGGAGAAGGTGAGGTTGATAGTGGAGAATTCGATTAGAGGCTTTGGTGTTCAAGTAGGGGTCCAGGTTGGTAGTGCCCCTCCTTCAAGATCAGTTGCTCGGGGTACACAATCTTAGGGAGTTGGACTGTCTAGATCTTAGTCTACACCTTCTAGACATGGTCAACGGCAGAGGCATAGGTTTGCTCAGTCTCAACAAATTGGGAAGAGTCTTGGCACTCTATTTTCTAGAGATCACCTATGCCATCGTTCTCGGAGTAGGTAGCAGAGTGGACCAGCACAGAGTTCTCAAAGTGCATAGTAGATTTCTAGGAGTGGTGGACCCCAACAGATGCATGCACCATTTTTGGGCCGAGTTTCTGACAAGGGTGGTTGTTTTTCTTGTGGGAAGCATGGTCATATAGCTGTTCAGTGTCCTCAAAGATCAGTGGTTGGAGGTAGTTAGAGATAGGCTACTTCAGAGCCTACAGTAGGTGATGTTGGCAGATCTCATGGAGTTTTGGTGGTAGTGGATAACCGTCAGGCTAAGCATCAAGGCACCATGGTCAAGTATTCAGGTGTGTTATGTGGGATTACCACATCTATCTTGTTTGATTCAGGAGCTTCATACTCTTTTATTTCCCCTTCTCTCGTAGAGAATTTTGGACTCATGGTGGCAAGTTAAGACGTTGATTGGTAGGTTGAGCTAGCTACTAGAGCCAAGGTGGTTGCAGATTCCCTTGTTTGTAGTTGTGTGTTGGATTTGGGGATCTTCACTACCATAGTGGATCTTCATGTGTTTCCTCTGGGGTCCTATGGGATTGTCTTAGGCATGGACTGGTTGGAGGCACACCAAGCTAGTATAGATTGTCAGTGTAAGTTAGTACAGTGTGAAGACAATGTTGGAGAGCATGTTGAGTTAGTTGGGGTCCAAAGACCCATTTCTCTCCATGTGATTTCAGCAATGTAGTTGAAGCATTCCATGCGGCAAGGTTTTCAGATGTTCACTATTTTAGTTAGTGGTCTTGCTGAGGGTGGGATTCAGGAGGTATCTCTTGATGAACATCCTCTTCTTCAGGAGTTTGTAGATGTCTTTCCAAGTGCTATTCCAGGTATGTCGCCTAAGCACGACATAGACTTTTGTATTAATCTCATCCCTGGAGTAGAGCCTATCTATCAGGAACCATATCGTATGACTACTCAGGAGTTGATTGAATTGTGGTTGTAGTTAAAGGAGTATTGGAGAAGGGTTTCATTTTTCCTAGTGTATCCCCTTGGGGAAAACCAATTATCTTTGTGAAGAAGAAGGATGGTTCTCTTTGCTTGTGCATTGATTATCGCCAGTTGAACAAAGTGATAGTGAAGAATCCTTACTTGTTGCCTCAGATAGATGATTTTTTTGATCAGATGAGGGGATCCAAGGTGTTCTCCAAGATAGATCTCAAGTTAAGATACCATCAACTTCGCATTCATGAGGCATACATTCATCGAACAACATTTCATACACAATATGGGAATTATGAGTTCACGATTGTCCCTTTCGAGTTGAACAATGCTCCATCAATTTTCATGATTTTGATGAATGGGGTTTTTCACACCTTTCTTGACCAGTTTGTTCTCGTGTTCCTTGATGATATTTTGATTTATTTGAGGACTATGGAGGAGCATGAAGGCCATTTGTGATAAGTGTTACAATGCTTGTGAGATAATCAATTGTTCGGATATTTGGCCAAGTGTGAGTTCTTCCAAACTGAGGTGAGATATTTGGGCCATATCATCTCAAGAGAGGGTATCTTAGTGGATCCTTCTAAGATTTGGGCCATTGTGGATTGGCCAGCACCAATGAATGTGGATGAGGTTCACAGTTTCATGGGATTGGCAGGTTCCTATCATTGATTTATGAAAGATTTCTTTTAGGTAGCCCATCCCATCACTTCTCTTCAGAGGAAAGGGGAGGAGTTTGTGTGGTCAAATCAGTGTGAGTCATCTTTTTAGGCTCTTAAGGAGTATTTGACTAGTACACCTATCTTGGTAGTGCTGGATCCTATAGGAGATTTTGTAGTGTGCACCGATGCTTTGTTGGAGGGTGTGGGGGTAGTTCTTATGCAGGAGGGACAAGTGATTGCATATGAGTCTCGTAAGCTCAAGGACCATGAGCTAAACTACCCCACCCATGATTTGGAGTTAGCGGTTGTCATCCATGCACTTGTGCATTGGAGACATTTCCTCTTGGGACATCGATTTGAGTTGCATAGTGATCATTGTAGTTTGCAGTATATCTTCACGCAGCCAAATCTGAATGCTCGAAAGTGTCATTGGATGGAGTTCCTCTATGAGTATGACTTTGAGGTTTGATATATCCAAGGTAAGGAGAATGTTGTCGCAGATTCCTTGAGCAGGAGGAGGCATGAGATCTCAGTTTTGTCCCTCGGGTGGATCTGAGGAGCCATATTTTGGAGTCACTTCCTAGTGATGCTTGGTATCAGGAGGTGAGAGCAGAGATTGAGTCTAGGAGAGTTCTTGAGGGTAGATTTTCAGGTTTCTCTCTTGATGTTGATGGAATTTTGCAGCATCTTGGTCACATTTGTGTCCCAAATTCTGGTGATCTTCGTTCCTTGGTTTTTTCAGAGGCCCATTGTGCACCCTATTCAGCTCATTCGGGTGTCACAAAGATGCATGTCGATCTTCGACAGTTGTATCATTGGGTAGGTTTGCGGTGGGATATTGTCGATTTTTTGGCTCGATGTCTTGAGTGCCAGCAAGTGAAAGCAGAACATCAGCACCCAACAAGATTATTGTAGCCTCATTTCATCCCCGAATGGAAGTGGGATATGATATCTCTAGATTTTATAGTGGGGCTACCTATGTATTTATGTCGTCATGATGCTATTATGGTTATAGTGGAAAAATCGTCTAAGGTGGCACACTTCTCACCCATGAGATCATTGTACATTGCAGCATCTGTAGCTCGAGTGTTTATGAAGGATATTGTGTGTCTCCATGGTATTCCTTGTAGGATCATTTTCGATCGTGATCCAATGTTCACTTCAGCTTTGTGGACTTCCCTTCAGCACGCTTTGGGAGCTCAGCTTAATTTTAGTTATGTATACCATCCCAAGATTGATGGACAAACGGAGCAAGTTAATTAAGTTTTAGAGGATATGCTTCTGATGTACGTTATGGATCAGCATTCTTGTTGGGAGGACTACTTATACTTGGTTGAGTTGCTTATAATAATGGGTACCACAGCTCTCTCAGTATGTCTCCCTTCCATGCCTTGTATGGTAGGTCGTGTCAGACTCCATTGAGTTGGGATTGCTTAGAGGACCAAGTTCTTTTGGGTCTGGAGATGCTTCGGGATATGGAGCAGCAGGTAGTGTGGATTAGAGAGCAGTTGGCTACAGCTCAGGATCGACAGAGGAAGTATGTTGATGCTTGTAGGTTGGACCACCACTTCTCATTGGGTGATCGTGTGTTTTTGAGAGTTCATCCACAGAAGAGCCCCATCCGTTATGGGAAAGGCTTGAATTTGGCACCTCATTTTATTAGACCTTATGATATCCTTGAGAGGATTGGTCCAGTCGCCTATCGCCTTGCATTGCCATCGAGTCTATCACACATTCATGATGTTTTCCATGTTTTTGTTCTTAGACAGTATATTCCTGATGTGACCCACATTCTCGATTGGTCTACCTTGCAGGTCGAGGCGGACGGACAACTTTCCTTGGAGCCCATACACATCCTTCAGTGTCGGAGGTTGACCCTCAGGGGTCGGGACATAGAGCAGGTAAGGGTCCAGTGGGATCCTGATGGTGAGTTCTCTACATTTTGGGAAGATGCGGCGAGGATGAGAGACCATTATCCATATATTTTTACAGGCTTCCAGGAGTAAGCCTAGTTCTAGGGGGGTAGGATGTAACAACCCCCACATTCGTATTTTTTTTGTTTTCCTTCTTGGATTTCGATAACTGTATATTTTGTATTTGCATTATTTGTCTTATCATTATTTTGTATTGGAACCTGTGAGGTGTTATTTCGTGGTTGTTATGCTCAATTACATGTTTACATGCTTATATGTTTATATGTTGTTATGTTATCATGATTATTGCTTATGTCGGATTTCATGTTTACATGGTTAGTTATTATGATGGATTACATGTTTACATGTTTATATGTTGTTATGTTGTCATGATTATTGCTTATGCTAGATTTCATGTTACATGGTTAGTTATTATGCTGGACTACATGTTTACATGCTTACATGTTTATATGTTGTTATGATTTCTTTGGCATTATTATGGATAGGAAAAAGGACGATGTCATAACACTCGTATCCGAGAGGCTTACAACATCATGACCCTTTTTCCTGATGTTTGATGTTGCTTCAGCTATATGATATTGTTATATGCATATGTACTTTGATAGGTGATTGGAGTGATGCAGGTACTGAGTATCGACTCTGCTTGGATTCACAGGCTTGAGCATACTCTCATTCCCCGATGGTGGTTATTGGAGGTAATCACAGGCCAAACGTTCCCTACCCTAGCACACTATACCCTGTTAGTGTAGTGTTCCTGTGTTGTTGCCTTACCATCCAATTACCTAATGGTAATGTTTGGAGCACCTTTCGGTTGTATGTGGCTTACCAGTTGGTCGTGTTGAGGTATTTTTTCATGGTTTCCATAATACTTTATGTGGCACTATATTTTGGTTGTTGGTGTTTTGGCAAGGCTTCATTGGCATCCTTACGGGGTTTTAAATATTTTATTTTAAATGATTTATTAATCCTTTTTGCAAGCTCCTATAGTTTTATTTTAATCCTTTTGGGGAGATTTGTGTATTTTAATGTGGTATATTTAGTGACTTTAATTGATTGTTTTGGGGGCTTTAATAGCTTGGTTTTATCAAATGTTTGACCTCATTTTTTTGGTTGGTTTTGAAAAAATATAAAAAGGGAAGGAAGAATTGTTGAGGGGGTTATATTTTTGGGAGGAGAAAAAAAAAATTGTTTTGGACAAAGGAGGAACCTCACAATTTGGACAGCAGAGATGGGGAGATTTGTGGAAGTTTTTTTGAGAAGAAATTTGTGGGTATTGGTTTGTTGAATTCAGTGTGCCATTCCTTCCTTGCTATCCTATTTTGGAATTTGGATGTGCCTTCCACACTGAGCATTCTTCTATTTCTATTTTGGGGTGAAATTGAGGTATTCTCCTTTGCTTTTGTTGAATCTTGGTATGATTGGTGATTTGTGCATTCCCATATGCTAGATTTATGCCTTGAATTTCATTTTCAGTTTTGGGTATTTTTTTTTGTGAATATTTGGAGGAACTCCTTTATTCTATTTTGTGAATACTTGGGGTTAGCAAATGGTTTTTTTGGATTATATTTGCTGTTGTGTAGTTTTCTTGTATGGAATATTTTTGTGCATGCTTAAACCTAAAATGGGTCGAAGGAAAAATCTGATTTTTGGGCTTATTCATTTTGTTTTTGTTTTTGCCCAGTTTGTTTAAAAATGTTTTTCTTTTGTGCTTGTAAACCACTTGATAAAAATTGAAAATAAAGGTGTATTTTATCTAAAAATTCCCATGTATCAACTAGGTCTTTGTCAGATTTAAATTATGGGCACTTTCAATTTTCATGCTTTTTTTTGCCCAATTTAACAAAAATGACATTTTTTTTTTTTCTGAACAACACCTCATTTTTGGTGCTAAACTCAAAATTCGAAGGTGGATTCCAACTTGAAACGTTAAAATATGAATTGGTTCAAGCTTGGAATTTTAATAAAGGCACTTTGAATTTTTATGAAATTTTATGCCTCCATTTCCTTATGGATTTTAGTTGTTTAATGTCTTCTTTTACAGCAATATTGGCTTGGTTGTTTAAATGGTTTCTATGATGGAATTTGTGGTTTTTCCTTTGTTTCATATTTTCTTTAGATCCCTCATTTGGTTAAATGAGATGAGCTTACGTCTAGGTAACTAGAGTGGTCATATGGAGTGGCTCTCTATGGGCCCGGGGCCCGCAAGTGGCTGCCAAGGGAACTAGTAGCAGAGTTAGAGTAAACAAGTGATAACTAAATAAAAATAATAATAATGGGGTAACACACTAATAAGATAATGATTCCTCGTGCATGACCTTGAGCATTTGTAAAGGCTAAGGATGCAATCGAGAAGGCCTATACGTATGTGAAGCATTGAGTTATCTGTCTGCGGGGCATGGATTCAGGCATGATTGAGTCTCCTCATCCCTATGAGAGGTGTACTTGATTCCATGTGGTGCCATCACTTTGAGCATGCATTATGACACACCTTCTGATTTGCACTCTAGTACCTATCACCTTAGTAGTCATGAGTAGTACCCAACACATTATTGGATGAGCATATCTATGTTGTGATGATCGGTTGTGTGCATTTTATTATGTGTTTTCTCTATGATTGATGCGAGTTTTGGCCTTACTTTATCATTGTCTTGTTACTTTTTCTTGGGCCTTGTGACTACCTCTGAGCATGGAGGTGTGGTCTCTTTTGAGCCCACATGGTTTGGAGGCATTGCCATTGCCATTGGGGACCAACGTGTAGGTTATTGGAGCACCAGTTGGATTTGATCTCTCTCAAGTACATATTTTACCTTATTGTACTCATGTATATTCCTTTATGTATATTGTACTCTTTTGAGAGAGGACGTAATCATATAATTTAGTGAGAAGAAATGTCATGTTTATATTTGGCTTACTGGTTATGGTGTTGGTATCAGACTCACTTGTTCTATGATAATCCTTATGGATTTTCTTTCAATTAATCTTCATGCAAAGATCAGATCCATGGCTGTGTGTTTCCTCATTACGATAGGAAGAAAAGGTTTTGGAGCATCAGTGCCTTTTGTTCCTATCTTGTGTGTTGCAAAAAAGGTTTTGAAGCATCGACATGTTCTGTTGTTGTCTTGTGTGTTGCAACAAAGGTTCTAGAGCATTGGCACCTTCTATTGTTGTCTTGTGTGTTGCAGCAAAGGATCCAGAGTAACAAGTTTCGATGCCAATTTCTAGAGCTATCCTGTTTGCTCCTGTTCGGATTTTCTCTGGAGGGTGGATTAGTCCTCTCCTTTGGGTTGTACCTTTGATCATACTTGGCCATGTTTGTTGTCAATATATCGATTTGGCAACTAATTTATGTGTATGTTATTCCTCTTGTTTAAAAAAAAGTTATCTTGTCCTCTTTTGGCTCTCAACCTTCAGGGTTGCATAGTGGATGTTACATGTTTTCACATCAATATATAGGCTTCATTAAGAAAATGAGATAAAATATAAAATAAAGAAAGAAAAAACAAAATTAACTGTAAAAAATTCAGCAACCAACATATCTCTTGCCAAAAGATAAGCTTAGTTTTGATAGTGCATATTGTAGGAAGGATGCATCCGTTAAGGAATGAATTTATTTTCACATCAAGATATATGCTTCATTGAGAAAATAGGAGACACAATATAAAACCAAGAAAGCAAAAATAAAAGCAACTATAAAAAAATCAACAACCAACGTATCTCTTACCAAAAGATAAGCTTAGTTTTGATATTTCCTATTGTAGGAGGGATGCATCCGTTAAGGCATGAATTTTGTTTGAAAGTTCCTATTATAGAAAATATATTTCTTTCAAGGAAATAATTTTTTTTTATATTCACAGTTAAATATAGGCAACATGTTATGTAGGACATAGACATAGTTCAATAGTTGATATTTGTTTGCTCATGGTTTTCATGAAAGAGCTATGTATTTGTAATGCCTAGTTTGTGTTTGTTTCAATGCCAAAGTTTAGACATGTATATGTGTAAAGTGTCCTCTCAAGATAAGCATAAGAATCCAATCCAAAACCTAGGTCAAGAGAAAGGTTCCCTCGATCAGGTAAGGATCATTACTATAAAAATAGATGGCTTGAAACTAAGGTTATGCTAGATGATTAGGTGAAACAATAGATACTAATGACCAAGCCATGGTAGACTGGTAGGTGGAATGCAAATACTAGTGATAGGAAGACAAAATGGAATGCAATAATTACACTAGTGTATAAAAACTACTAGGATACCCTGAGGGTCATACATGAAACTTCTTCAAATTAATGTTGTTAATATGCTCTTCTAAAGGTTCTCCTTTAGGTCTAGAAATTTTATAAGCTTTAAGAACCATAATTTTTTATAATGAAAAAGGTTCCTAACCAATTAGGTTCAAACTTTCATTTCTTGTCTCTGTGTTGTTGATTATTTTGATTCTCTTTTAGGAGCAAGTCTCCAATTTCAAACTTTTGCGATTTGATCTTCTTGTCATGATTTCGATGGGCAGTTTTGATAAAAATTTAAATGATTTAATGTAGAGACACATCTCATCTAAATCTCAATCTCATGCAATCTAGATACTCAATACTCTTCCTCATTAATGACATGTTTTAAAGGCGCCCTTAAGGAGGGGAGCTCAACTTCAATGGGAAAATGTCTTCAATTCCAAAGACTAAGGAATGTGGAGTGGATCTTATAGGTGTACAAATACTAGTATGATAAGCCCATAAAGTAGGATTAAATTATAATTTCCAATCACAATTAGCTTCATTGACTATTTTCTCAAGGATTTTCAATATAGTTTTGTATGAAGCCTCATCTTGACCGTTGCCTTGTGGATAATAAGGAGTGTAAAATGATGTTGGATATGGAATTGGTGACAAATATTGCATACATATTGATTCTTGAAAGATTTTCCATTTTATGTAATTATAGCATTGGAAATACCATATGGGAAAATGATATCATTTAGGATAACCATGGATATTTTATTTTCTATAATATTGGATAGTAGAATGACTTCTACCCACTTCGTGTAATACTCAGTGGTGGTGATAATGAACTTATGACCATTGGATGATGGGGGTGGATTTTTACTACAAGGTAAAGTCCCCATTATGAAAAATTCCAAGGAATAGTTATCAGTTGTAGATCCTAGGTGGGTGCATGAATCAAGTCTCTATATTGTTGACATTGATAATATTTCTCAGTAAATTATTGTGCATCTTGTTCCATAGTTGGCCAATAGTAACCAATTCTTAGATTTTTTTTGAAAAGGGTAGGTCCACTAGAATGTGCCCTACAAACACCTTCATGTACCTCATGTAAGGTATTTTTAGCCTCTTTTGAGTTTAGAAACCTAAGAAGGACACCATTGAGACTTCTTCTATATACAATATCACCAATGATGACAAAATGAGAAGATTGACAAAGAAATTTTTTCTTTTGAGCACTAGATAAGTTAGATGGAAGTGTCTTGTCAAAAATATAGGTGTAAACATCATGATACCAAGGGGAATCAAGACCAAGAAGTTCACACACCAGTTCAAATCCTGGAACATAAAAATCTAGGATTAAAATTTTCTTTACCAAGAACTCACAATGATGAGTATTATGAGGCATGTCCAACAGAGATTATATGGTATCCATAGCATCAACAACTTTGTTATTTAGCCTAGGTATTTGTTCAAAAGTGATATTTGAAAATTATTATTTTAAAATGTCTACCATCCTCTTGCAAGGGAGATTTTTTTCACCCTTTATTTTATAATCATCATTTACTTATGTGTGCAGCATTGTTTACTATCCTAAAAGATGCAAAACATAAATAAATGCAAGGAGAAACAACACAACACCACCTCACGATTAGCCTAAGTTGAACTTGAATAAAAGCAAGATGAAACATCAAGTATACCTTATCCAAGTTGATCCTTTTGGTTGGCCCTATTGATCAATCAACTTTGTGTGCTCCTTCGATGGCAAATGACTTAAAAATGGATGCAAAATGAAGTAGAGGTGATGAGGAATGCAATGGTGCAAGTGGGTATTTGGATGAGGATTGTATGTGGATGCAATGGAAGCTTGAAAGCTGCAACAATGGAGGATGAGATGCAAGTGTTTGAGAATGCTAAGTTCAAAGTTGAGTTGCTTGAGTGAAAATTATGAATCTGATATGATCTCTCCCAATAAATGAGACAAAACCTTTCATTTTAAGGGAAGAATCTCTAGAGAATTCAATGGCTAGGATTTAGCCAACATGGGCAAGATGGAGGGCTATAGTGAGTTAAGGACTCACAAGCTCTCACATCTTTCCATGTGGAAGATGAGGTGTCAAAAGGATAGGTGATATGGAAAGAGGACATGTGAAGTGGAGAGAGGACATGTGAGGTGGAGGTACTTGCAAGTACCTTGGGATTAGGGAAATATTTCCTCAAAAAGGAAGTTCTTGTCCCCATATGAGGATGATGGTGACAAGTGAATAATTTTAGAAATTCCTCTCTTATCATCATGGGGATGAGAGAAGTTGTTGGGGGAATAAATGTGAATTTTAAATTCACATGATTGGGGAGTACCTTGGGGATAAGACAAGGTCCTCATAAAGGAGGTCCTTGTCCCATGTGACTTATCAAGGAATTTAGAATTTCCCAACAACCTTCATGGGGAATAGAAATGCACTGAATGAATAAATGTGAATTTTAAATTCACATGGAGAAGAAGTCAATTCTTCATAAAGAAAGAACTTATGAAAGTTTGACTTGGAGGACATACCAGAAAGGCAGGTGATTAGATTAAGGTTGTGCAAACATGTGATTAGGAAGATTAATGAAGGATTAAAGACAAGTGGCCAAATATGGAGGATGTGACATTAATCCTGATTAAGGATGTGCACATCCTAATCATGGATTAATTAAAATAATCTAGATTAGAAGAAGATTATGGAGGATGTGACAAGGAGAGAGAAAAGAGGGAATTTAAAATTGATTTAAACTCAAAAAGGTAAATGAATAAATAAAATAAATTGATATATTTATTTAATTAGAGAAGAAATGATAAAAGATAAAGTATTTAATTATTAAATTAAATACTTTAGAAACCTTAGAGGAAGGGGAAATATTAATTAATATTGATGAAATAGACGAATAAAGGATACGGATTTGACCATATGGGAGTGGTCAAATTTGGATGTCTACATTTTTCCCCTCTTTGAGATGGTGTTACGAAGTAGCATCATTTCAAAGAAGATTAAAAGATAGAACCTAGAAGAAGATGGTTAGATTGGGAAAGATGCCCTAGTCATTCAAAGAAGTGAGTAGGAGGAAAGATGATGGGAGTGAAGATGAGGATTAGGGATTGAGGATGCCCCCTTGAGAGGACATATGGTTTCAAGAGAACACAGGTGTGCTCTCAAAATGGATGAAATGATGCAAGGGTAGATGGGGAAGACGATGCAAAATAATGGAAGAGAAAATGAAATGCAATCCTAATGCAATTTGCCATTTTTGGAGCACTGATTTTTGATATAGCATAAGACACCAGGTACCATGTGTTAGGTTTCAAAAATTTAGGTTTAAACCGCGAGAGGTTTCCAAGCTCTCACAATGTTTCTGGCTAACGTACAAGGCCAAATAATTAATTTTAACCTTCTTCACTTCAGGCTCTGCCAAACCTAGGCGGGTGCACCTATGCAAATGAAGCAGACTTAAACTATATGTTTCTTGTTTCCTGCTTGAGAAATCTATCCACAATGGAAATTGGGAATGGGATAGATGAAATCTTAATAACTACTCCTACTGCATAAAAAATGAAAGTGTTTATATATTTCGTTTTTATGAAATTTATCTCCTGGGCTATGACAGATCAGTGCCTTCTATCCACATGGGCAATGGAGTCAAAAATCAAGAATAATATATGTGTTTCCCTTTCTGTCTTAACTCTAGTTGCTAGGCACTTTGAAAATGAGATTCTATGACTGGCATAAAACTTCACTAAATTTATGACTTGCATAAATTATGCTGGAATATTTCCTTACCACATTATTCTTTAATTATCCAAAAGAAATCCTTAAATCACTGTGACTTATTTAAAAGAATTTAAATCTGACTTGCAGACACCAATTAATTAAATCACACAAAATATATTTTGACAAATTAAAAATATACTTGATATACTGATTTAAATGATTAAAAGACCTCAAGTTGGAGACAACCAAATAAAAATATGAATCATTACATCACAACAACTGAACACCAAGAAAGAACTTCACTAGTTACAAACATTATCTCTATTGTTGTGCTTCAAGAAAGTTTATACATTATATGCATCCCTGTTTTATTTCCTCCTATCTTTTAACTCCTAAATACATTCTAACTAACCCCTTATTTTGTATCTATCTCACACTTTTATATCTTCAGAAAATCCCTCGCGCCTTTTGGTTTTGGTCTGTTTGTATTCTCATGAAAGGCAACCAGCTTCAAACCAAAGGTCGCATCGCTTGATGACAAAAACATAACTGGAATATAACAATAATAATTGTCACAACAACAACAAAAACTTCACCACGTTACCTCGTGCCTTCGCTTCATCTATTGCGGTGTGCTTTGTTGTCTTTGCATCTTTGACCGCTTTACCATGAGCTATGTTTCTACTCCCAGCGGTATCGCAGTGGCATTTTATGTTACACCTTTGTATACCGCACTACCACGGTCTACTATTTCCCTTCATGAGGTATCACAGTGTCGGCTTGTCACAGTCTTCTCTCCCTTTACCGCTCCATCGTGAGTTGTGTCCATCCTTCCAGTGGTGCCACAATGTCCGCCTGGCTCTTCTCTTTCTACCACTCTACCATTGGCTACATGTTGACCCTCCGCAGTATGGCGGTCTCCTTTATTATTGCTCCACTCTTTACCACTAAATCGTGAGCTACTTGATGACCCCCTGAGGTATAGCGGTATGTTATTGGCACTACTCATTCCACCACTCTACCGTGAGCTAAGCTTCTACTCCTAGCGGTATGATAGTATCTTCCCATCACATGTCTTCAATGATACTGCTCAACCGTAGGTCTTGCTCTGTCCCTCCACGGTGTGGCGGTGAAAGGCTATCTCAACTGTTGCTAACCGCGATACCGCGATCCCTTTTTCTAGAGGTCACGATAAGGAGGTATGAGGGAAAAGGGTTATATAGGTGGACATTTTGATAGCGGTATAGCGTTAAAAGGCATTTTTTGGCTTTGTGGATGGAAATAAAATAATTTTCTATGAAAAAGATAGCATAAAATTGGGTTTAGACGGATAAAAGCCTTTAGAAATTTTCTAAAAATTATAGTTCTAACAGCAGCTCCTATTGGGGATGAGTGATTTGCCAATCACTACCAGAATCCAGAATATCTCTGGGAGAGCAAACCAAGACATCAAAGGATATAAAAAATGGAGGCAAAAAATGGAGGAGGTAGAAAATGGGGGAGATGAAAATGACCCTATCCTACTGTACATGGAAAGAAAATTTTGTTTTCAATGAGGGAATTTTGGGATTGTCCATGTACTAGCAAGTCCTAGCCCCTTTTGAATTCCTAAAACATTGTACATGGAAATGAATGTTTAAAGAGGTTTGTTAAGAATTGTCCATGCACTGGCAATCCTTAATCCTCCTTGGAAACAAAATCAAACTTCATCTCTTTCTTGAACTGTTATGGTCTAAAATTCAAACCATAAATGATGGCCCAAGGCCACCCAAAAGAAGGGCCTATACTTTCCTCTGTCATAAATTTTATTCTGATTTGAGTTCATCGGGTTCCTCTTGAAAATGTTCATGCCATCTGCCCTGCTACATGTATTGTCATTGAAAACTTTCAGAAAATCATTGTGTTCAACCTGACTCATGTTCCTTTCACCACTCTAGAGTTCATTATTCCTATTATCATATGGTAAATCTGTCACCTTCATCATACAAAGTGTATCCACATTCAATGGAACATTCATTATTTTGCTCATTATTATGTATTACTAAATGATCTTGCAGCTGTACTGGGACTTGGAAATCTGAATGCTTCTCTTGGAAGTTTGAAAATTTTGTCTCATCCACATCTTCTGAGACAATCAAATCAGAAACACTTTCCATCTCTTTCCTACCACCAGTTGGTAGTGACACATATTTTTGATCCATACAATCATCCCTATACATATTTGAATCAATCAATGTTGAACACTCATCATCAATGATATGCAAACCAATATCTTTCTCTTGTAGGAAAAAAATGTTCAAGTCACATACCTCTTCTTGGACAGATACAGATTCTTGATCAGCTTCAAAGGTTTCTTCATCACTTTGAGAAATGCACATGGAGTCATATGAATTATTACACATAGTACTTTCACTGCCAAAGAAAATATAGGTCGGACACAAAACTTTAGAATCATCCTTTGTGCACATCTCTGGTATTCAAGAGTTAACAAATTTGAAACCTGCTTCACTGTTGAGTGAACATGTTTCTTCTAGATCTTCTACTATTTCTCCCACTTCTTGATCTCCATAAGTTCTACAAGAATCACCCTGTTGTAGATCAAAATCCACAAGTTCATCTTCACAATTTGAGTATTCAATGGATCCCTCATAATATGCACTGTCACAATCTATTATACAGGAGAGACTATCTATATCTTCACTATTGGTGGGCATGATATCTTCTTTTGTTTCATCTTCTAATGTGTTATTATCAATGTTATGAGAGTGCATACATGGTTGACCGTCCATATCATCTGAATCATTGTTGATGTATTCCCCAAATGGTGTGAAGGTGGAAAATTGGTCCTCAGCAAATTTATCTTCATTTAAATTTGAAATATCATCATTGAATTCCTTACTTGCACATGTTTCCTCTTCTTCCTCAAACTCTTGATTCTTATATACATTTTGTTGCAGGTTTTGATTTACATTCCCATGGAGGATGACATTGCTTTGCACATCCTGATGAGGGGCTTGGTATTCAGGATAAGCATTCATTTGTTTTGATGGTTGTAGTGAATGAATGTTATGTTGTGCACAATATATATTACCTCCATTTCCAAAATTCCCAGTTTCATCATGTGGCACTTGTGGTGTCCAAGGTTTGTTGGCATTTGTGTATTAATTCTCACTATAGGATGGTCTATTTTGTGATGCATTTGGAACACATTTGACTCCAAATTGCAACAGTTGTTGGTTCAATTGTAGTATTTTTCATTTCCATTATAGCGTTTGTTATTTCAATTCTTTCAACTCTCTTATTGACTACTGCCTTCTTACTTCTCACATCTTGATAAGAAAACTAGAAAGTTCCACAATGTCTATGCATTATCTATCAAATTTGCACAAAGTCGCGACCTACTTTTCCCAAAAGTAGGAAAATGAAATTGGATATTATTTTTGGTTTGCCCCAGCGGAATCCCCTATGAGCTCAAGTGAATGCAAATGTGATTTTTTTATGACTCTATAAATGGAAAGGCTAGAACCGAAATTTCTAAAGTTTCCCCAGCGAAGTCGCCAAACTGTTAGGTCTCAAAAATGCAAGTTTAAACCACGAGAGGTTTCCAAGCTCTCACAATGTTTATGGCTAATGTACAAGGCCAAATAATGAATTTGAACCTTCTTCGCTTTAGGCTCTACCAAACCTAGGCAAACAAGAAATATTAAATGAAACTAAATGAATAAAAATGGGTGAGACCAATGCCTTATTGGGTAAAATGGAGTCCAATGAAGACCTAAAAAATGTGACCTATAATGGCAATAACTCAAACTGTTTGGCACATTGACATGGGTTTCTAACTTGTATAAACACACCAGTAAATAGTTGACAAACTCTACTAGAGACAGATTGACAACCCTAATTATATGGCTCTTCTTATTGATCCAATTAACACTTCTAAATTACCGTGAATGACTATAAGGATTTAATCTTTACTTGAAAGAACCAAGTAATATCATCACACAAATACAAAAAATTTGCATTGACAAATTGAACATATACTTGATATATCAGTTTGAATAATAAAGAAGTATTAAAATGGAGACAACCAAACAATTGAATAATTTTAACAAACAATTGATACCATAATTAGGCTACAAAATCAAATATCTTCATTGACTTCTTCCATATTCATACACGCATCATGGTCTTCACTGTGTACAAAATACCTAAAAAATATTTATCTTTCTAACCAGCCAACAACTTATTCATTATCTGTCTCCTCCTTTTATATCTTTTTGTTTAATTTCCCATGCCCTTTGGTCTTGGTCTCCTCATATTCTTTCGGGAGGCAACAAGCTTCAAACCAAAGGTCACGTCGCTTGATGACAAAAACATAACTGGAATATAACAATAATAATTGTCACAATAGCAATGGAAACTTCACCGTGTTACCTCGTGCCTTTGCTTCATCTGTTGTGGTATGCAGAAAAGATAACAAACGGCCACTGCCATACCACTAGGAGCTGAAACATAGCTTGTGGTAGAGCGGTAGAAAGGATAGAATAAGGTAGCTATTGTGATACCTCATGAAGGGAAATAGTATATCGTGGTAGTGTGGTTTACTGAAGCATAACATAAAATGCCACTGTGGTACCGTTGGGAGCAGAAACACAAATCGTAGTAAAGCGGTAGAAGATGCAAAGATGGAAAAGCACACTGCAGCAGATGAAGCGAAGGTGCAAGGTAACGCAGTGAAGTTGTCGTTGTTGTTGTGATAGTTATTATTGTTATATTCCAGTTATGTTTTTTTCATCAAGAGATGCAACCTTTGGTCTGAAGCTTGTTGCCTCCTGGAAGAATACGAGGAGACCAAGACCAAAGGGCGTGGGAAATTTTAAAAAAAAAGATATAAAAGGAGGAGACGGATAATGAATAAGTTGTTGGTTGGTTAGACAAATAAATATTTTTCTGGAATGTTGTACATAGTGAAGACCATGATGCATTTATGAATATGGAAGAATTCAATGAAGATATTTGATTTCGCAGCCTAATTATGATATCAAGTGTTTGTTGAAATTACTTAATTGTTTGGTTGTCTCCATTTTAATACTTCTTTGTTATTCAAACTGATATATCAAGTATATGTTTAGTATGTCAATGCACATTTTTTGTATTTGTGTGATGAGATTACTTGGTTCTTTCAATTAAAGATTAAATCCTTATATTCATTCATGGTAATTTAGAAGTGTTAATTGGATCAATAAGAAGAGCCATATAATTAGGGTTGTCAATCTGTCTCAAGTAGAGTTTGTCAACTATTTACTGGTGTGTTTATACAATTTATAAACCCATGTCAATGTGCCAAATATTTTGAGTTATTGCCATTACAGGTCACATTTTTTAGGTCTTCATTGGACTCTGTTTTACCCAACAAGGCATTGGTCTCACCCATTTTTATTCATTTAGTTTCATTAAATACTTTTTCAGAATTTTGCATTTGTTAACTGAACATATTCATAACTTCACCTTGATATTGCTTATACAATTTATACCAAATTAGGTTTGTATCTTTCCACTTCCAAATTTCCATTATGGATAGATTGCTCAAGCAAGAAACATGAAACATATAGTTTAAGTCTTCTTCATTTGCATAGGTGCACTCGCCTAGGTTTGGTAGAGCCTGAAGTGAAGAAGGTTCAAATTCATTATTTGGCCTTGTACGTTAGCCAGAAACATTGTGAGATCTTGGCAACCTCTCATGGTTTAAACTTGCATCTTTGAGACCTAACACCATGGTATGGGAAACCAAGGTAGATTAGTGTCTAATGCATACACAAACACAGCAAACAAGGAGGCTATCTCAACACCCCAAAGTCCCAATGACTTTGGTCGGGCCAAGTATTAGGATAGTCACAAGCACAAAAGGATGCCCCAACATAACACAAGACCTCAGGGGTCTTGGTGGATACTACGTGGGACAACCAAGAAGATAGAAACAAACAAAGATCAAGATATGCCCCTATGTTAACCAGTCAAAACACACCATAATATGATAGATCATGGCAGTCTTGACAAGTGATGATAGGGAGCTCAAATGATAAATAGAAGCCAAAAGTATCAAAAGATTGCAATCAATTTCAAAACATCCTTTGCCATAGGATCAAGAGGATGGATGGGGTTGATGAGGTATATTAGGAAGGATGCATCCTGTTGAGACCAAAGATGGATACTAAACTAAAAGATCGATTATGACGCAGGAGACTCCAAAATCGATCGAATCTCATGATATGAATGGATCTCATTTGTGAAGAACCAGCTAGATAAGGATATACTTGGTGACATGACACAAGACTGGCACACCCTAAAGACCTAGGGGCTCAGGGGTTGATCAGAAATTAGCCTTGCCTACGTGAAAGCCCAAAGCCCTCGTAGTTCGATAAAAGGCCATGGATAAAAGTGGAAAGAGGACGATATAAAGCATGATGGATGACAAAAACTGGATGGATAGATACCCTAGGGGCAAATCAAAGGATTGACCTTGCCTACGTGAAAGCGCAGGGGCAACATAGTTCGACACAAGGCCAAAGACAGATGATGGACAAGGGAGGATCAGATGACCATGATAAATGGATAAAAGGATGGAGTTAATATGATGTGCCAGAATAGGCCATGTGGATGGGATGGTCGATATGCCTAGGATGTGGACTATGTGAAGCTTAGGGATAGGATAGTTATCCAAATCATCAGAAGATGAATGGGGGGGATGAGATGATGGATAGGTAAGTGATGAAAAGTGATAGGAGATAATACAGATGTGAGAAATAGGTAGGAGTGATGATGGTGAGAGGAAAGGTATTGGATTGCATGGGTGTAGCCTATAGCTAGATACCAATGACAAGGGATTATGAGATAGAAGGAGAAATAGAGGTAAATGGATGGATTCATAAAGATAGAGAGATGGAAAGATGCCAAGATGGATGGATAGAGGGATAAGGATTTGGAAAGACGGAATGGATTACCGGATGGATAAATGGATGGGGAGATAAGGATGAAAATATGGAAAAGGACTAGTGGGTGGGTGGATAGGAATATAATGATTTGGAAGATGGAAGGGATTACTAGGATGGATGGATGGATGATGTCACCAAGGACTATGTCACAAAGAAGGAGATGCCCCCACTCTAGATATTTCATGTGTGATGAGGCAAGAGGGATGGCAGATAACAGGATGGTGGACAATAGAAGATAGGCAGGTGTGGATAGAATGGAGGGATAAGGAAGGAGGATGGAGGAGGATAAGGGATATGGCGGCGTATGGATGAGGGGAATGTATGCCAAGAGGTGTCCAAAGAATGTATATATGGTTACCCCTATGTAGGTCAAGATCACAAGGAAGATGAAGGGACTGGATACAAATGGGATATGATGGGTAGGATGTGGAAGATAGGTGGGCGTAGGAGATGGAGGAAGGGGATGCATAGATGGAAGTTTCCCCCAATTGTGGAACTAAATCGAATGGGGGATTTACGCATGATGTGTGTTTACCAAGTTTTCATCATGGTACTTATTCAAGGCGCTTGTTTTCCAATTTTTCACCATTGGACGAATTATTTCTCTTTACTATTTTTGGATTTTTTGAAAAAAAAATTACCTTTTTTTTCTTTTGTTTTTTTTTGAACTTTTTGGACAAAAATGCGGATGGATATGGGTAAGGATAGGGATGTGTATATGTGGATTTAGAAGATAGTCTATAGGGAGATGGATGAAGGACTCAAGCATCAAGTTTCATGCGAGCTAATAAGAGCCCATGTGTAAAGCGACTATGCGGATGTTGGTACAACCTTATTAGAATGGATGGATTATGCAAGAGGATGGATTAAAGGTTTTCGATGGGGTAGATATGTTGGATAATGGATGGGATGCTAGAAAGCATATGGATGGAATGGTGGAGTGGATGTGTGATGGGGAAGGTTTTCAGGACCAACATTGGCACATGTGGTGGTGGATGTGAAAGGATAGGGGGATGAATGGATGGAGAATGTGGAGATAATGGAGGAGTTGGGATAGTGAAGTTTGGGACATAGGGACCCAAAATAGATTTAGGAGATGGAGGATGTGAATTATTTTTTGGTGGATTAGAAACTTTGGATGTCATTATGTATTTTTCATTTGAAGGCATTGTATCTTTTTCTTTGGCATCCACATGGTTTTGATTTTTTCTTTAGTGGGCCTCAATAGCCTTTCGGATGGATTTGGATTTTGGATTTTATTTTTCTTTTCTTCAACATGTCTTTTTAAGGTGACATGAGGAGATTTTCATGCATGTGGATGTTTGTATTTATGAATTTTTACTTTGGCATCAAAATTGTTTTTAGTAGCAATGGGACAAGTATGAGGCAATGGACGATGTGGAGAAGATGTGGATGGAGTGATAGAGGTAGGATTTTGATGATGATGTGTGGATGAAGGATGTGAGATAGCATGCATGAAGGGGTTCCTTTGTTGATCTTGATCAAGGATTATGAATTTAGGATTCTTATGATGTGTGCTAGGGACAAGTGATGGATGGATGAGAGGATGAAGAGGATAAGATGGAGGAGGCGATTTTGGGATATAAGGGCCAAAAATAGATGTTGTATATCAAGGATGTATTATGGTGGATGGAGGCACGGAAGGTCCCAAAATAGATGCAATAGATGGAGGATGAGCGATGGTGGATGGAGGTACGTAAGGACTCAAAATGGATGGTTTTTTTGAGGTAATATGATGGAGGAGGGGGGATGGCGACAAATGGTTTGGTAGAGCGATGGGAAGTGCCTCTCATTCCTTTGGAAGAGGTTCACTTAGGATGTATGGAGGTTGTACCAACATTTTTGGATTGTGATTCTTGGGAGATATATCCAAGACCTTATGTGCCAGGATGTTCTTTGACCTAGATGGGCTCTAAATTACCTTGCTCATTAAGGCCTAAACCTTTGCCTTGATAGTTCATTTTCTTGAGCATGTGATCTATGGTAGGTTGCTTATTCTTTTGGAAGCATGATGCAAATCCATTGGTAGGTGGAGGAGGATGGGTAGTGCATATACTTTGTTTTTCTTCTGCAAGGAGACCACCATGGATGAGTGTAATGTTTCCAAGGTGATATAAAAGTGGTGTTGAGATGGTAGGGCTAGGCAGAAATGAAGGATCGTGAGATGGAGATGATGAGGTGGCAGCATCTTGAGGAGGTGATAAGGGATCAGGAGAGGGATTAGGTGGTATGACATGATCTATATTTTTTATAGCGGGTGATAAGGGCTCATGAGATGGGGTGATTGGATCTTGAGTGAAAAGGGGATCATGGGATGGAGCGGACAAGCTAGTGTGATCTTGAGACAGGGTAGATGGGGTGGTAGGATCAAGATCTCGTTGAGGAGAGGGATCGTGAGATGAAATGGATGAGGTACTATGATCTTGAGATGAAGTAGATAAGATGGAAGGATCTTGATTTGGAGTAGGGGATATGCTTGTATGCTTTGGATCAAGCTCTTGGCATGTCCTATCTTGTGTGGGAGGCATGGCGAGGGAGGAGTGTTGGAGGGACTCCTCGAGTGGGGGAGATGGGAGGATGGAGGATTCATGGAGGTCATGGGATTGAAGTTCGATAAGACTAGGACTAGGAGGAGTGGATTGGATTTGGGTGTCTCTAATGGATTGGGTGGATCTAGAAGTAGAAGATGGGGGTGTAATGGATTCTTTGGGCTTGATGGTTTCAACAGCTTGGACGGTGTTAGGAATGGTAATAGGAGTGATAGATATAGGATGGGGAAGGGCCTCATCACTAGTGACTGTACATGATAGAGCGGGAGGGCATGGTTCGACAACATCAAGATGTAGATTTGGGGATGTCTCTTCTGTCATGGGTCCTTGGACGACACCTGGAATGAGTGTGGGATTAGGTGGGGTGATGGGAATGGATGGAGGACTAGGATTAGGGACTAGTGGATTAGGATTATATAAGGGGATAGGATTGGATGGAGGATTATGATTAGAGACTGGTGGATTAGGATTGGATGGAGGACTAAGAGGAGATGGAGGATTAGGATTAGCGACTAGTGGATTAGGATTGGATGGAGGATTAGGGTATGATGGAGGATTAGGATTAGAGACTGGTGGATTAGGATTGGATGGAGGATTAAGGTATGATGGAGGATTAGGATTAGAGACTGGTGGATTAGGATTAGTGACTGGTGGATTAGGATTGGATGGAGGATTAAGGTATGATGGAGGATTAGGATTAGAGATTGGTGGATTAGGATTTGATGGAGCATTAAGGTATGATGGAGGATTAGGATTAGAGACTAGTATAATAAGATTGGATGGAGGATTAAGGTATGAGGGATTGGGGGAGGATTATGATATAATGCAATGAAGGGGAGAGTGACATGGGAGGATGTGGATGATGAACTAAGATAGGAGAATGTGGATGCTAAATTAGGTTGGGAAGATTGGGACAATGGATTATAGTAGGAGTATTAGGATGGTGGATTAAGATAGGAGGGTGTGGAGATTGAATTAGGATGGGAAGATTGAGATGATGGATTAGGATAAGAGGACATGGGTGGTGGATTTGCATAGGAGGATGTGGATGTTGGATTAGGATGGGAAGATGTGGATGATGGATTAGGATAAGAGGACATGGGTGATGTATTTGCGTAGGAGGATATGGGTGGAGGATTAGGATAAGAATATTGAGATGGTGGATTAGGATAAGAGGAATATTGGGATGGTGGATTATGATAGGAAGGTGTGGGTGTTGGATTAGGATGGGAATATTGGGATGTGGGATTAAGATAGAGATATTGTGGTGGTTGATGATGATAAGGATAGGAGTATGGGGATGGTGGATTACTATAGGAGGATGTGGATGTTGGATAGGAGAGAGATGTAGAGGGAGGACATGATGGATATGTGGATGGTGAGGATATTGGATATCCCTTGTCAAGGGTAGCATAAGGACTATTATTAGATGCAGATGAAGGCATGGGGGGATAGTTTGGAGGAGTGGTTGGATTTTGGGATGCGATTGGAAAAAGCTTGTTAGGAACAATAGCATCAAGGGGATCTATATTATACTCATCTTGATCAACAAGACTTTCATTATCATCATCAACGTAGTTGGGATTCCCCTTGACTACTATTGTTGATTGCGTGAAAGAAAGATAAGGATTCATGATGTTAGATAAGATGGATATGGACAAGAAGGATAAGAATAGATGATTAACAAGAAAGAATAGATGATGAAAAGATAAATAGGATGGATTGGAAGAAGATGGAATAAGATATAGGTGGACTAAAGCTTAAGTCGGGATTCAGGTTAAGCTCATATGGGGATTGGATTAAAGCTCGAATTCAGATTGGATTAAAGCTCAGATTAGGATGATCGGAGGATATGATGGGATGTGATAGGATTGGTGAGACAAGATTGGATGATTGATCAGATAGGAAGATGGGAATGGATTCCAGACCTAGTTCAAAGATTTGTCTTAGATGACACAAGGTGTCAATGATTAGATTGGTTGTGAACCTACCTTAGGATAGAAGTAGGTTGATTGGACCGTAATGATCACTGAATTAGAATGGATAACAATCCTAAGTAATTTTGAATGATGACAATGATCAGGATCAGACACCTAAGCCAACTTGGATAAAAACCTCAGAAACTAAGTCTAGGGGATTCGAACTGACAAACTGATGATGGATATGCAATCTCAATATGACTTGATTGATGGAATGATGATTTGTGGAAAGTGTAGATGGGAAAGAATGATGATTACAAAAAGATCGATGATGATAATCTTCTCGTTCAGAGAAATCAGATTCGCTAAGAATAGCAGTCAGGATTGTCCAAAATAGTAGATTCACCCAAGCAAAAAGGTTGGATCATCCCTTGGAGAAGGTTCACCCAAGAATAATTGCAAGTTCGCCCAAATAGCTGATAGGTTCGCCTAAAACGCTGAAGACACTGAAGGATGGGCAGATATGACCAAAGAGCGGACGAGGGTGACTGAAGAACGGGCAAGTGTAATTTTGAGGATTGCCTAATGGGATGACAACTTAGCCTAAATGGATTTAAACGATGATTCGGACTAAGCTCAAGATGGAAAACAACCAAATGGACATCGAAACGGACCTGTATGGGGCCCCAAACAACGAACAGGATAGTAGATAAAAATGAACGAATTCACCTAAATGGATCCAAAAAGAGACTTGAAAGGAGGATAGGACTATCAACTGATAATCAGAATCACCTAAATGAATCCGAACAAAGAACGGGATAGAAAACAACTAAATGGATGCCAAAACGGGCCCGAATAGGACCCCGGACAATGAACGAGACAGTAGACGAAAAGAATGGATTCACACAAATGGATTTGGATGGAGACTTAGACAAAGGCTAATACCACCTACAAATAATTATATATTCTCGAAGGGATCGAAATGCGGACTCAAGTGAAGAACGGGACAAAAAATGACCGAACAGACCCCAAAATGGACCCGAACGAGGTCCCAGATGAGGAAAAAAAGGCATATTCACCCTTGTTGAAGGAAAGGTCACCTAGCTTAAGGTCAAGGTCACCCAACTTAAGGTCAAGGTCACCCAACTTTTAATTCCCTAAGTTGGGCAAAGAACGAGACAAAAAATGGCTGAACGGACCCCACAATGGACTCGAATGGGGTTCCGAATGAGGAAGAAAAGGCATATTCAACCCTGTTGAGGGAAAGGTCACCTATGACAAGAGTATGGGTGAATATTTAAAAGGGGGACGAAGAACGGATGTTGAAACGAACCCGAACGAGGGTCGAACGGAGAACGGGATAGCAAAACGGATGAATGGATTCGACTAAATGGATCTGAATGGAGATTCAGAGGGAGGGTAGGACCACTAATGGATAAATGGATATGCCTAAAGGGAATTGAATGAGGACGATGACAAAGAACGAGGCTGAAAATGATCGAACGGACACCAAAACGGACCCGAACAGGGTCCCAAATGAGGAAGAAAAAGCAAATTCGGCCCTCTAGAGGTCAGGGTTGCCTTTTTTATGGTCAAGGTCACCCAATTCAAGGGAAGGGTCACCCAAGTAAATGGAAAGGTCACCCAAGTCAATTTGCAAAAGGGGGATGAAGAACGAACGTTAGAAGAACCCGAACGGGGAACGAGATGACGAAATGGATGAACAGATTTAACTAAATAGATATAGATGGAGATTTAGAGGGAGGGTAAGACCACTAATGGATAAATGGATACACCTAAAGGGATCCAAATGAGGATGATGATGGAGAACGGGGCTGAAAACGATCGAACGGACACCAAAACGGACCCAGACGGGGTCTCGGATGAGGAAGAAAAAGTAGATTCACCCCTTTAGAGGTAAGGGTCACCTTTCTTATGTTCAAGGTCGACCAAGTCAAGGGTAGGGTCACCCAAGTAAAGGTCAAGGTCACCCAACTCAATTTACAAAAGGAGGATGAAGAACGGACCTAAACGAGGAACGAGATGACAAAACGGATGAACGGATTCGACTAAACGGATCTAGATGGAGATTCAAAGGGAGGATAAGACCACTAATGGATAGAAGGACACACCTAAAGGGATCCAAATGAGGACAATGATGGAGAACGGGGCTAAAAATGGCCAAGAGACACCAAAACGGACCTGAACGGGGTCCCAGATGAGGAAGAAAAGGTAGATTCACCCTTGTTGAGGGAAAGGTCACAGAAATTTGGGGAAAGGTTGCCCAATTCAAGGGAAAGGTCACCCAACTTGTTGGAACAAACGCGAACGAGGTTTGAACAAAGAATGGGATGATAAAATGGATGATCGAATTCGACTAAACGGATCAGGATGGAGACTTAGAGGGAGGATAGGACCACCAATGGATAGATGGATACACCCAAAATGACTAGGATAGGGACTCGGAAGAAGAATGGGACATAAAATGGCCGAACGGACCCCAAAATGGACCCGAACGGGGTCCCAGATGAAGAAGAAAATGAAGATTCACCCTTATTAAGGGCAAGGTCACCCAACTTTGTGGCAAGGTCACCAAAAATTTAGGCAAGGTTGCCCAAGTCAAGGGAAATGTCACCCAACTTGTCGAAACGAACCCAAACGTGGTTCGAACGGAGAACAGGATGATAAAATGGATGATCAAATTCGACTAAACAGATCAGGATGGAGACTCAGAGGGAGGATAGGACCACCAATGGATATATGGATACACCCAAATGTATCGGGATGGGGACTCAGATGAAGAACAAGACAAAAAAAGGCCGAATGGACCCCAAAATGGTCCCGAACGAGGTCCCAGATGAAGAAGAAAAGGCAGATTCGCCCCTGTTGAGGGAAAGGTCACCCAAGTCAAGGGAAAGGTCACCCAAGTCAAAGGAAAGGTCACCTATTTCATGAAGGATGAGCGATTTTGACAAGAATAGACTAAGAAATGACTCAGACAGAAGGCAGGGTCACCCCTGTTAAGGGCAAGGTCACCCCTGTCAGTTGACTTGGACTTAACCTAGATAAAAATGGCTATGGAAAAGGATAGAAAACATAGCAAATAGCAAGCAGAAGACAAAGGTTGACTTGACTAAAAATACATGCTCTGGTTTCACACAAAAAAGACAGTGCAAACAGCACAATCCTAAGATCAGTATGAAGGGTATAGCCAACACAGTCCTCTAACTAGGTTGAATAAGGAAAACTAGCAAGTCCTTGATATACGCACGGTATGTGAGGCACAAGTGTGAACACCAACCCGTCTACAGGCGTGAGTCGGAAGCCCTAATGAGGTACTGGAAACTTGGACCAACTCTTCACGTCTTATCTAGGTATCACCCTAGCTTCGACACTTCGCCAGACACGACGTGACTAGATTGGGGTACAACTTTGGCTCTCCCCCCTTTATATACCCCATCGGTAACACATGGTTGGGATCGTCCCTTGGGGTGATGAAATCCCCAAGTAGGTCCCGCTAAAAGAAGATACTAAACATTTTCGGCTAGTCCCCAGGCTCACACGAAGTGCAAGGGGAAAGCTTGAATGATCTAATGCGTCCTAGGTAACACGAAGGACTAAGTGGACTACGATTTATCTTCACCCAAGATTGCCAAATGACATATGGGGATTGGATACATCAATAGCCCACTTGATAAGCACAAAAAACAAGTATTTTGACTCCCCCTAATTAGATATATGTGCCTAACTAGTATGAAAACGGTAAACAAACAAGCTAACTAATGTTCTTGGCCTGCTCGTCCTACAACAAATATGTTATAAGTTTTAACCTTTGGTCTTCGACAAGTGTGAAACAACTATTTTTATCTCAGTCATCTCTATTTGGGGCAGAATCGCCTTTGTTTAGGGCATGATCATCTGTCTTAGGGAAGAGTCGCTTGTCTTAGGATAGGGTCGCCTGTCTTAGGGTAGGGTCGCATGTCTTAGGGCAGGGTTTCCTATCTTCGGGAAAGGTCACCCCTGTCAATTGCGGAGTCGCCTCTGTGTAACCAAAACCTGCAAAATGTCTAATAATAATAAACGTGAAAGAAACAAACCCGCTTGTGGGTCCCACCAGGTGTGCTAGAAATGTGTGCAACGTTGTTTACTATCCTAGAAAATGCAAAACACAAAGAAATTCAAGGAGAAACAATATAACACCACCTCATGATTAGCCTAAGTTGAACTTGAATAAAAGCAAGATGAAACAACAAGTATACCTTATCCAATTTGATCCTTTTGGTTGGCCATGTTGATCGATCGACTTTGTGTGCTCCTTCGATGGCAAACGACCTAAAAATGGATGAAAAATGAAGTAGAGGTGATGAGGAATGCAATGGTGCAAATGGGTATTTGGATGAGGATTGTATGTGGATGCAATGGAAGCTTAAAAGCTGCAACAATGGAGGATGAGATGCAAGTGTTTGAGAATGCTAAGTTGAAGGTTGAGTTACTTGAGTGCGAATTATGAATGTGATATGATCTCTCCCAAAAAATGAGATAAAATCTTTCATTTTAAGAGAAGAGTCTCTAGAGAATTCAATGGCTATGATTTAGCCAACATGGGAAAGATGGAGGGTTGTGGTGAGTTGAGGACTCACAAGCTCTTACATCTTGTCATGTGTAAGATGAGGTGTCAAAAGGATAGGTGATGTGGAAAGAGGACATGTGAGGTGGAGAGAGGACATGTGAGGTGGAGGTACTTGCAAGTACCTTGGGACTAGGGAAAGATTTCCTCAAAAAGGAAGTTCTTGTCCCCATATGAGGATGATGGTGACAAGTGAATAATTTTAGAAAG
This sequence comes from Sequoiadendron giganteum, assembly GCA_007115665.2. Classification (NCBI taxonomy): domain Eukaryota; kingdom Viridiplantae; phylum Streptophyta; class Pinopsida; order Cupressales; family Cupressaceae; genus Sequoiadendron; species Sequoiadendron giganteum. Next base: position 237,671,652 of record CM021105.1, on the reverse strand, counting down.
TCCTCTCTTATCATCATGGGGATGAGAGAAGTTGTTGGGAGAATAAATGTGAATTTTAAACTCAGATGATTGGGAAGTACCTTGGCAATAATTCAAGGTCCTCATAAAGGAGGTTCTTCTCCCATGTGACTGATGTGACTTATGAAGGAATTTAGAATTTCCCAACAACCTTCATGGGGAAGAGAAATGCATTGAATGAATAAATATGAATTTTAAATTCACATGGGGAAGAGGTCAATGCTTAATAAAGAAAACACTTATGAAAGGTTGACTTGGAGGACATACCAGAAAGGCAAGTGATTAGATTAAGGTTGTCCATACATGTGATTAGGAAGATTAATGAAGGATTAAAGACAAGTGGCCAAATATGGAGGATGTGATATTAATCTTGATTAAGGATGTGCACATCCTAATCATGGATTAATTAAACTAATCCAGATTAGAAGAAGATTATGGAGGATGTGACAAGGAGAGAGAAAAGAGGGAATTTAAAATTGATTTAAACTCAAAAAGGTAAATGAATAAATAAAATAAATTGATATATTTATTTAATTTAGAGAAGTAATGATAAAAGATAAAGTATTTAACTGTTAAATTAAATACTTTAGAAACCTTAGAGGAAAGGGAAATATTAATTAAATAAGTCATTTAATTAATATTGATGAAAGAGACGAATAAAGGATATGGATTTGACCATATGGGAGTGGTCAAATTTGGATGTCTACAACTTATCTTCTGACCAATTGTGAATCTCCATAAACTTGAACTTCCTTATTTTCCATTAGATTTCCATTCTAAGTCTAGTGATCAAAGCTTCATTCTATGCAATGTTATTTGTGCAAAGGAAAGCTATTCTATATGATTTTGGGATACAATCACTAGTATGAAGTAATAAAAAATAATTCTAGCCCTAGATCCATGTTGAGTGTATGAGCCATCAAGATATAACTTCCACAAGTGTGAAGGGTTAATGCTAGAAATTGTCTCATTCAAATTTCTGAAATGAGGGAATGATCCTCATCTAAAGGCGTGTATGTTAATTGATATTGAATAGTTTGTATTTGATAGCCTTACAATCCACATACTCAATGTCAAATTCACTTAGGATCATGACCCACTTCTCCATATGACTAGTTAGAGCAGCCTTAGATAAAAGGTACTTTAAAGGACCAAACTTAGAGATGAGTTTGTTTGGTGTTTAAGCATGTAGTGTATCAATTTTTGTGATGAAAAAACTAAAGCTAAATATGGCCTCTTTATTGGAGTATAATTAATCTCATATCCTATAATATCCCCAAAAATTAAAGCTATGACTAAGACGATTTTGGTTTTCCTGGAGATGAACTAATGCATTTTGACATCGTTTATACAATAGTTTGAGCTTGTGCAATCTGGATATTCTATATTCTTCATTATCAATAAAGCACTACAAAGAAACTCTTGACGATGGAAATTCGACCTCAATAGGGAGGATGGATTTAGATCCATAAACAAGGGGAAATGGGGTGGCACTAGTGGGAGTATAAATTCTTGTGTGATAAGCCCATAAAGCAGGATTAAGATAGAGGTACTAGTCACGGTTGGCGTCATTGATAGTCTTTTGAAGATTTTGAGTATGGTTTTATTTGACGCCTCAGCTTGATTGTTTCCTTGTGAATAATAGGGGTAGAAAAGCGATATTGGATATGAAATTTACCACAAAGTTTGTGGACATCCTGGTTTTTGAAGAATCGACCATTATCAGTTATGATGGATAGTGGAACACCATATTGATAGATGATGTAATTAAAGATGAACTTTGTGATTCACTTGTCGATGATGTAGGTCATAGGTATAGCCTCAATCCACTTTGTGAAATTCTCAGTTGTAGTGAGAATTAACTGATGACCATTGATGGAGGTGGGATGGATCTTCCCCATGAGGTCAATTTCCCACTGAGAGAAAGTCCATGGGGATGTGAGAGGGTGAAGTTCTTGTGTCAGTGTATGAACCAATTCTCCATGAATTTAACACTACCAACGTGTTTTAACGAATTGGTATGCATCCCTCTCCATTGCAGGCCAGTAATATCCAGTTTGAATGAGCTTCTTGGCTAAGGTAGGACCACTAGAATGAGCTCCACATATACCATTATGTAGTTTGCATAAATCTATTTGTGCTTCTTCGGAGTTGAGACTCTGAAGAAGAGTGTTATCCAGACCACGATGGTAAAGGGTGTCAACGATGATAATGTATTTGGAGGCTTGATGGATAAAGGTTTTACATTGGGTGTTAGACAAGTCCAGAGGAAGGGTTTTGTCATGAAGGTACTGATATATGTCGTTATAACAAGGGGAATCAGGACCAACAATTTTGCACATGAGTTAAAATTTGGGAACATCGAAAGCAGGGATCAACAGTTGTTCCACCAAGAACTCACATTGATGTACATTTTGTGGTACATAGTCAAGTAGAGATCCAATAGTGGCCATGGCATTTGTTGCTTTGTTTTGTGCTCTTGGGATCGACTCAAATGTAATGAAATCAAAATATTGCTTAAAGCTATCACATAAGGTTCACCATATGTTTTACAGGGAAAATTAGGTTTAAGCTTATAACTTGCATAGTAACCACCAAATTGTTAGTATGAAGCTAAAATTCCCAATCAAGCAATAGAAAACAAATGAGCATAAAATATTAAATAAAACATACAAAACTCAAATTATACCTCGTATGCCATCATTTAAATCACTCCTATTGCCCTTCTCCTCTTTGCTTTTAAAGCTTTGTGATATGTTGCTCTCAAATTTTGGGAGTGCAGAAATCAAAAGACTTATGATGATAATGGCAACAAAGATTTGAAGATGGTGGTTAGAGAAAAATGGAGATCAAATCCAAAATTTATAGACAAATTGGTGATGAAATGAACGGGTGAGATTGAAAAAAAATGAAGGGTCAAGATCGCATGAGACAACTTCAATAAGAAAGTTGCTCATTCGCACATTTGAAATTAATGCCACGTGATTGGAAAAATTAGTGGAATGGAGGCTAAATTAATGGGTGGAAGAAGATCGACGAAATTAGTGGGAATTTGGAAGAGTTTAGATTTGAAATTAGTGGGTAATGGAAGAGTTCATAATTTCGAAAATCATGGAAGTTTGTAAGAGTTTGAATTTTTGAAAATTAAAAATGAATGAAAAATCATTTATTTTCAAAACAATTGATAATTAATTAAATTTAAGTAATTTAATTAATTATAAACTAGTCATTAGAGTAGGGGGATTAAATAGATAAAAATATTTATTTAATCAAAGGCGATGTTACTAATTAAATAATTAAGTAATAATTATTTAATTGGACGGATAACAAAGTGGAGGATATTAGTGTAATAAAAAATATTTAATTATGTGTGCGTGTGAGAAAAAATGGTGAAAATCATATTAGAATTAGACAAAATTAGAGTTTGACAAAGAATTAGTCAGAAAATGTTCTCGCAGACTCAGAACAATTTTAAGTGTCTACAAATATATATATATAATTAGTTTTAAATTAAAATTGTTAAATGTCGGCCTCGTGGGGCATATAAGCCTCCATAGAAAGCATGAATAAAGGCAAAATGTTTGGCATTTAAGCCAAGGTGGAGGCCATTAAATTAAAGAGGCACATCCTTTCTTATTACATTCAAGCCACTAAGTGGCGGTTATAACAATCTATGTATGCATTTAAATCAGCCTATGTTTGAGTCATGTAAGGGTGGTATAGTAAACTGTTAGTCAAGCCCTTTATTTAGGCGAAGAATATTTGGAATGCAATTTATTATGCATTGGGCACCAAACATAAAATAATGTGTTAGTAATTAAAACCAACGAACGTAGTGGGTAAGTCACGGCTTAAGCAAAAGGAAAGCATTTTATTTTGGCATTAATATTATTCACCATTGTTTTTGGCAGGACTTGGGAAGGAGAGCAACAACAGGATTAAGTGATAGGAATACTTTTTTTTATCACTCTTTGTTTTTGCTTTATTATTGAGTTCTGAGTTTTGAATTTAGGAAGAGGGAGAGTAACGATGACTCTAGGCAGGGAGAGTTTCTTTTGTTATTATTTTGCTCATAGTTGTTGATTATTCTATTTTCTTATGCTAGTTGGGGTGACAAAGAAGAGCAAGGGAGTTGTTTGGAACTGTATGTTCCAAATTGTTTGAGGTTGATTGATAGCATTGCACATAGGAAATTTTTTGTGTTTTGAGCTTAGTTGTTGTGTGTATAAGTCTTATATATGTAGCATATACATACATTATTCTCTATTTTGAGTAGAGTTAGTTGGTTGTTTGGCGTTAGTTTTGTATTGTTGAAGGAGATTTACAAGCATATTTTGTGTTTTCTATGACATTGCAAGATGAGTTTTTTGGGGAAAGTTATGTCAATTATCATGATTATGATTTTTAGAGCTTCAAGTGTAGAGCAGAGACTAACTCCGACATGTTTCAAGATTTATTATTTTTGTGTAAACTCGTAGTTTCATTCTATAATTTCTAGTTTTAAAAAGAGGGTTAGTTTTTCATTTTGAATATTAATACAAGTTAAAATAGAGAAAGATTAATCTATTTTTTTAGTTTGTAATTAGATTTTGGTTAATATTTCTTTCACTCTGTGATGGACAATAGAGGTGAAAGATTTTTCTCTGTTGAGTTAAATTGAACAATTTATTCTATTTTCTCAAAAAGAGAATAATTCTAGTTTATGATATAAATATTTATATTTATATATATACATATATTCGTTAATAACGAAATATATATAAGAATATATATGTATATATACAAATATTTATATGTGATTATGTAAAGGATAAATTATGATGTATGCTTATGAATTAAGAAATAAGATAGATGATTTCTTAGATGAGTTAGCTGAATAAAGTCGACTTTATAAATTGATTTGTCAAATGATTTTCAAACACTTGAACATAGTATTCTTTTGAAAAAAATAAGTTGGTATTTTATATTATATTTTTACCAAAATTGTTATTGAGTTATTGTGTATAGAACTATAAAGAAAAACATAGAAAAATATGAACTATTTTAAAAGAAGAAATGATATTTTTATTATTATTCAATATTGTTATATTTTACTTAATTGACAAGTATTCAAGAACTTAAATGTGAGACAACGTGTCTCGAGTTGATGACATTGTTTGTTATCATTGTAAACCATTTGTGCATGAAAATAGGAGAGTAGTTTACTCTCAAGGTTTGAATGCAAGTACTTTCAAACAAGTGGAAATTGCCAAGTCCCAAGTTGTTACAAGAACATAACATGGGTGTTCAAAGTCAGGAAAGCATATCCATCCTAGTCGTTTACTGACTTAGTGAGTTATTTTTTTATGTTTATGTATCCTTATGAAAGGCCAATCAAGTAAGTCAAACAGTCAGTTTTGTGTTAAACTTTAGGTCAAGGTGGTTTCTAAGTCGATTTAAAGGTGTGTGAACTTATGACTTCACTTCCGAAGGAATTTTTTGATATGTTTCAAAACCTTGGCCAAAGTAATGCAAAAGTCTTTTCCTGTATTAGTTGAATCACCGTGATCCAAACTGCATCCAATCAGATTGATCATACTTAGTTAGAGATATCTAAATTTGTATGGTAGATTGGTTATGTAGGACACAACAATAGAAACTTAGATGGCATATTTGTGGGTTCCTTAGTCTATACTATTCGTGAAGGGTAGGGCCACTTCTAGTTGGAAAGTGTGCGAGGGACCATCAATGTGTGGTTGGAGGTAAAGTGCTTAGGTGATGCTCCCCCTCTTACAAACAACAACATCGAGGCTTGTGAAAAAAAAACATTTTCCAAATATTGAAGACTTGACCTTGTATCATTATTGTATTTTGTAAACTTGTATACTTGAATGTATGAATTGTAATTGAAAAGTTTTATCTTTTCTCTCAATTTGAAAATTTAATATAGTTCAATTTCAAAATTTGTATTATACATTCTTATTTGATCATGTGCAATAAAAGATGTATGAAAGGAAAAAAATTTAGTATCCTATTTTTAAGTAAATTCTTGTATTTACTTTTATGGTAAAAACCTAAGTAATTAATTTTTAGTATGAGTGAGTATGTTACATTTGTACTTGAATCTAAAGATCTTAAATGCATGTATTAACCTTTTTCATTAGAGTTTTCAACCATGTCATTTAAGTACCCAACCAATATATTTAAATGGGATGCTTGAAATATTATGAACTTGGGTCTAGTCCTTTTGTTATTATTGGATTATGAAAACAATGTAAAGGGTCACAAGGTGTAGACACTGAAAAATATCCTAAATGATATCATGCACTCGAAACAGATACTAACATAATTTCCTCTTAAAACCCATCCTCTTTTCACTTAATTAATTAAATTAGCCTAGTATGTCATTTTCGTCTATTAACCTAATTTATTAAATCAAATTAATTCACCCCCCTTTCACACTAACATTTAATCTCATTAAATTAAATATATCAAAATATTTAATTTAATTCCCTAAGTCTTCTTATTTAATTAAATAACCCTAAGTTATTTAATTAAATGTCATTTCACCTTTTCCCTTTTTCATTAAATCATTTAATTTAATAAAAATCACTTTATTCTTCCAAATCCCTAAATTGAGTGATTAAACCTTGTTTAATTAGCAATTAAACTAATTTTCCTCTAAAAGGAGAATATTCCTTATCTCCTTTTTGCAAAATTAAAACTTTCTTTTAATTTGCAAAATATCTTTATCCTCACCCATGAGAATATTCTAAAAGGAATATTCTCTCTCCTCCAATCATTTAAAAAAGGGATATTCTCACTTGGCTTCAATTGCAAGTTATCTTTTAACCTCTTGAGAAAGTCACCTTGTGACCTATGTGTGTAGGTCAAAAGTGTGTTTGTTTGAAACAAATGTGAGCCCTTGATTAATTTGTTGTTGAAAATTTTGTATACCTTGAGGGTATACAAAATTATGGTTTCAACCACAGTGTGTGAGTATTATACTCTCCTAATTTAGGGAAGGCTCCCTCTTTTCTACTAACTAACTAAAACTAATATGGGTATGACAACAATCTTTCCTTTTTTTTTAGGAAAGATTGTTCTTTTTTCCTCACAAGAAAGTAACAACTTTTAAAAAAATAATTACAGCAATTTAAATTAAGATTGAGAGAGAGGAAATGAAGTTTCCTGAAACCACAAAGACTTTCGTCACTTCCTCCGAGACAAGAAACAATCACCAAGCACAAAGTCTTGAGTATCTAAAATCCTATCTACCCTTTTAGAATGATAACCTAAGAACAATATGCAACATATAACAGCGCAAAATCTACAATTATGGTGCACTTGCGAATCACTTTAATTTGGGAATAACCTCAAGCACAAATACTTGAAGCTCTTCTTATCTTCTAATCATGAATCAAACTAATTCAATCTTCAATATTTACAGCACAAAGTCTACAAATATTTGGAGTGAAGCTCTTCTCAACAATCTTCTACAACCTCAAATAATCACAAAGAAATGCCCCAAAATGACACAAGAACACAATGGGCACAAAGTAGGATCTCAACACAAAGTTTGAAATTCAACTCCTTGATATTATTTAAAAGGAAGGATTTATAACTATAAAGCTCAAAGTCTTTACGAGTACAAAATTCTATAGAATTTACTTGCTTGTCAAAAGATCTTTTTTACAATGGACCCCCTCAAGTATATATAGGAGAGGAGTCTTGAGAAAAAGGTGGGAGGATCCCAACTAACTTGAAAAATTCTCTCAACCACCATGACTTATTCCAACTACAGTCCTACTCTAACTCAACTTGTAGTTGCCTTACATGTAATTACATTTTACAAAAATGCAAGCGAAAGAAACACTTGCAATTACAAAATATGTTTTTACATGTAAATTTTCGAAAACAAAATACATAAAATAAAGAGAAAGTATCATGAGATACTTTTATTCCATTTCATTTTTGGCTTTGAAGGACTGGAAATTATTGATGATTCTTTGCAACTCATCAGGATCAGGACCCAATATATTCCTAGCAATTGCAAGAGTCTTAAGAATCACATCAAAATACCTCATTGTTGCTTCTTTGTGTTCTTCAAGGACAGTTTGCATTTTATCAAATATCATTTGATAACTCACAAACCTACAGATCGAATTCATAGAAAATTGCTCTGATTCTAGCTCCTGGCGAAGATTTGATGTCATTTTAGTAATAACCGCATCTGATGCAAGCACCTCTCCATGACTTAAAATCTTGCAAGAAATTTTATCAAAACTAGAAAGTATGTCTTGCTCAACTTCACCACTCATTTCAAGTGTAGCCTAAACATCTTTGGAGAGGTCTTCAAAAACTAATGACTTTTTTGTCATAAGTTCTTCAAATTCTATATATTTCTCTTTGTCGGGTATTATATTGCTGCATAGAATTTTCAGCTTGGTTTGATCCATCTCATGCCAGATCTTTAAATCTTTTTCAATTGAACTTATAATTTTCTTGGAAGCTTCCAAAGTCTGATTCAACTTAACCTTTGTTGCTCTAATAGTGTTTAAAACATGCAATTCCTTCTCAATCACTTGAGTACCTTGATCAATCAGTTGATCTACCCAAAAATCAACTACCTTGGCCTTTTGGGAAACCTTCTCCAATTGCCTAACTGATTCTTCAGATGTAGAAGAAATCAATGGATTAACTTGCTCTAAAGAATTCATGATTTTCTGAATTACCGTGATGAGTTATAAATTCTTCTCTTTGAGCTCACTCTTCTTTGCCAGTAACTCATCACACTTCTGAACTAATGAGGCTATTGAATCTGTGGCATCATGCATGAGAACAAACTATGTTTGTTTACCAAGTTCAATCTCGGTAATCCTATAATTCGATAGCTGCATCTCTTCTTGTCGCTTCTCAACCAATGGCTCGGCTACCTTTGCATATTTCATTTTGTTTTCATCTACCACCACCCGCAAGACTTTCTTCGCCTTCTTAGCAATTATGGACTTAGGTTTCACAAGCTATTGGAAATCAAAAATATCAGGAGAGATCTCATGCTTCTTCCTTTTGGGTGTAATTGAACTCAACCATGGGGTTAGTTCTAATGAGTTCACATTGGAGACGATAATTGTGGTTTTTGAAGAAACGGTCTCTACCTGTACCATAGTTGTCATCTTAGGAGAAGTTTATATATGAATGGTAACAGGCCTTGCCTCGGGTGGTAACACATGACCACATAGGAGGGATTCACATCAAAAATGCTCTCTAGATTTCCATGAGAAGTCTCAAAAGGTAACTCCATACTAGCACCAACAGATGTACTAGGTTGAATAGGGATCCACGAATACAATGGAGAAATAATCCACATCCGTGTCAATATCCATGGACATTCGAGGAATAGTCGTATGAGGGGAATCTGAGTCTACTAAAGGAGGTGATTCTGTTGTGTTCTCCTCATGGGTATCATTCTCAGCATCAACAACATGAATTTGCATCTATGATGTTTCCTTTCCTTCCAACGACACTTCTGGTGGAGGAATAACCAAAGCTCTGGTAACCCTCAACTTGATTCTCGTACCAAAAGAAGAAGCACCTTCTTTAGACTTAACTCTGATTTTAGACCTTTGCCCAACTATCCCATCCAAATCATTTTTTGCTTCACCTTTAATCTTGATGATCTTGACATGGTTATCCTTCAACCAAGCATTAGTATTAGCGAGGATGGGCTGAAATCTGTTGATGATTGAGTCACACTCCTTTTTGGACCATTATGGAGAAGGGAGAGGAGCTTCTGCAACTTTTTGCTCTGTGTACTTTGGATCAAGGATTTTTCCATCATCAACCATCCCTTGTAGGATTTTGGTTAATCTAAGATCCACAATCTGCTCTAAGGTAAGTCTACTATAGTCCATTCTTTTGATTTCCTCTTCGGTACGGAGATCAACCTAGATATCTATGAGGCGATGAACATGAGTGAAGGCTCTCTTGATTTTGTCTTTCATCCCTCAATAATCAAAATATTTCCTTGCGATGAACTTCTTCAACTTTATTTCTTAAAGTTTAGCTTCCATTACCTTGGCTCTCTGAGAAGTGTTCAAGGCATATCGACCAAATTGCAATGGATTGTGTGAAGAAATATTAATACCCAACTTGTGATTGGCAAGTTGTACAGCATGAACCACCATCAACTATCTCGCCAACTCCATTAGAAGAATTCTATCAGTGGAATATCGGGGTAACATGTACAGTTGTCCCTCAAAACATCCAACCCTCATGCAAGTGAAAGTAGGGAACTATAGGAACAAACAACCATACTCATTCACTTTTTTCCATGCCACTTCGAAGACTCTTCTATTCTTGAGTGATTTTTCAAAAAGACACATGAAGTGACCAAAGAAAGCATCTTGCACTCTTCTGTAATGAATTCTACTGGGCTTTAGAGTCAGCTGATCATAGTATTCCCACATGGGCACCAATAATTTGTTACCCTTCGTAGAAAGACCAGAAAACTGTCTAAGTGATGTAGAAATATACACCAAGAATGAATTCATATAAAAAGTGAAGGTAGTGGGAACTTGTGCCAATTGCCTACACAGGTTATCATTGATTAACTCTCTCCAGAAAACATGAGACTGCCCTTTCCTCATAACCACGATGTACTTGTACATCCAAATTTCAAACACATTAGAGTGTTTTAAACCTACTATCCTACTGAGAAGCATGATCATATCACTTCCTTCCTCAATGAAGTTAGAATGATACAACTTAGGCCATCTAAAAAAACAAGTCTAGAGAGTCTTCATCCACTTAGCATTAATATGTCTAATGCAATATAATCTTATTTGATTGTAGTGATCTTTATCACTCTTCATTGTGATTTTAGCATACAAAGGAATTGCAAGAACTTTGAAGATCTTTTTGATTGTTTATGCATCCAAACCTATTATAACATTCCCATCTTCATCCTTGATTGTCTTCATTTCTTGATCAAAATGAACAGCACATGCAAGCACAAATTCAAGTTCTAAAGTGGCTACTGGGAATGAAGAAACCAAATGAATATAACTATTGAGAAGCAACTGCATCCCATGAGTCGGTGAACCCTTCATTCTTTCCAGAAACTCAGACATATCAATGTGTCTGATCTTTGTATCTTTGATCTCATCAATGAGATAAACCACTTGAGAGGGAGCAATCTCATTCAGATATTTGTCATACTTAGACTTCATTTTCTTGTTTGGAGGTGATACCGGCTCTTCTATCATTGAACAAGAATCTGAAACACTGTGATGAAAACTCAGAAGGGTAAGAACATCTTCAACAGCTATTGGTGATTCCGTGATGCCAAATCCTTAAAATTAATGCTTCCACCAAAATTTACATGGGTATTTAACTTTCAACAACTTGGAATCACTCAAAGATGTTTTATAGATATGCTTTGGATAGCGATGGGAAGGAAATCGGATCTGGGAAGGTCGACTACAAGCTGAGAATATTATAAGCTTTACTTGTAATCAGGTCTCTAAGACTTGATTGCAAGCAATGAGTATATATTATGGAAGTAAGCAACAATGAATACTTGTAGTCAGGTCTTCGAGACCTGATTACAAGTGGCTAAAAGAATGTGATGCAAAGCCTCTTTTTTTAAAACATCTTGAAAGTAAGGCAAGGTGGATAATGGTCACCAAGTTTGATGGATCTTCTTACTTGTAGTCGGATCTCTAAGACCCGATTGCAAGCAACCAAAGGAATTTATAAACGTTGTCTCCTACTTGCAGTGGAGTCTTGAGAAACTGATTGCAAGTGTACAAAGAGAGGGAAAACATCTCTCACGAATTTGCAGTCGGGTCTCAAAAACCCGATTGCAAGTATGCGAACAAAAACAACTTGCTTCATATAAATGACTTGCAAATGAAAATTTAGAGATGTAGCATGGAAGGCAAATGTAAGCCAAGAGGGAAAGAACACGAAGATGAAGTCATGCAAAAGAAACAAGCATCTAAAAACTTAAAACCCCAAAAACAACAAAAAGAAGAAGAAAGAACCAAGCAAGAACCATACCTGGAAGAAGAAAACCGCTTAACTTCAAAGAGAAATCAATAATCTTTGCAAGAATAAGGTCAAATTTTATATGCAACATAAAAGAAGACTCCCCTTTGAGCACAAAGAGCTTGATAATAAATTTTCTCTAAAGATGTAGATATAAGAGGAATAAATCGGGTTTGCAAAGACACACCATCACTTGAAAATGCATAAATAGACCCATGGTCGGGTCTTATAAACTCAAAAGCAAGTGATTTAAAATGAAACGAATTTCACTAACTTGAAATTGGGTCTTAAAAGACCCATTACAAGTTATATATATGTCTATCACTTGAAATCGGGTTTGTAAAGATCGATTACAAGTGAATTTTTAGAACATAACGTTCCTTGCTAACTTGCAAATGGACTCCCAAGGATTGATTACAAGAAATTTAAGAACTCAAATAACTTCACTTGAAATCAGATTTGTAAAGACGATTAAAAGTGACTTTTACAACATAAAGTGTTAAAGTGATGATATATGAAGTCGGGTCTCAAAGACCCGATTACAATTTTTAAAAGATAACACTTGCAATTAGGCATTCAAGATCCCCAACTTGCAATGAGGCATTCAAAACCTGATTTGAAAAAGAAAAGGCAGAAAACATGACCAAAAAGATATCTAAACTAAAACAAAAAGGATAAAAAATGCTTTAAGAGCTTAAAGATTATACAAGGCACGATTTTCCCTTGAAAAATGTGCATTAGAGAAACTTAATAGGAATTTTAAAGAAAAATTCGTATAGGTTGTCTAGTTTTTGCTTTACAAAAACTAAGGACAACATTTGGCTCTGACTGGGGAATTTCTTTCACTCATCTCTCTGAGAAAGAGTAAAAGAATAGAAGTCAGATCTCTAAGTGCCTTCATCCAGCCATTGGGCAATGGATTCAAGCAACTGAAAAGAAAATAAACAAAAATAAAAGACTAAAGACTCAACTGGACTTATGTACAAAAAACTTATCAGGAAGTTCACTCAAAGAAATTTTTCAAGTGTTGTCCACTGTAGGGCAGCGCAAATGGAGTACCATCTGAATATGCTAGCAGATAATTGTTTTGACCAGCAATTTGATGAATGGTAAAACTTCCTCACCAAAGAGAATCAAATTTTCCTTGTATACCCTTTGCTTCTCTCCTTTTATCCCATAGTAGAACACGATCATCAACCTAGAATGCTCTCCACTTAGCTTTCTTATCAAAAAGAACTTTGACTTGTTTCTGTGCTCAGCAATCTGATCTATCACTTGTGTTCTCAATTCTTGTAACTGAGAGAGAAACATTATTCTTTTGTCTAAGGCACTTTCAAATGTTTCATCTTCAATTGCCTTAGCTAAATTTAGCGTAGGGAGCTCTAAAGTGATGGGTATTTTTGTATTCGTCCCATAAAGAAGTTGAAATGGAGACATGCCAATAGCTCTTTTAGGTGTAATTTTTTCTATCCATAAAGCATCATAAAGAGCCTTATGCCAATACCTTTGATTATGTTCCACAAGCTTACATATGATAACAACCAAATTCTTATTACTAGATTTTGCTTGATCATTACCTTGAGGGTAATAATCAAAAGAATGACCCAATGTGATACCATACTCAAAACAAAATTGAGATACCTCATGATAAGAGAAGGTAGCTACATTATCAGTTACAATCTTTTGTGAAACTCCAAATCTTGAAATTATGATCTCCTTGAGAAATCTACATACCACTTCTGAGGTAGCATGTTTGACCAGTATTACCTCCACCCACTTGGTGAAGTAATCAGTTGCAATGAGAACATATGTGTGACCAACACTTGAATAAGGATTGATAACACCAATAAAATCAATTCCCCATTGTTGGAAGGGTTCTTAAATCACCATTGGCTTTAGAGGTAATGCTACAAACTATTGACAATGTACACACTTGTGCACCCATTTAAAAGCATCTTGAAAAGCATTGGCCAATAATATTTGGCCCTCAAAATATTGTGAGCAATTATCGATGTAGAAAAATGCCCACCACACCAGATTATGGAAAGATTCCAACAATCTAACTTGTTGCGCCTTATCAACACAGCGGAGGAAAGTACCCTCAATAGCACGTTTATATAAACTATCCCAAAGAAAAAAGTTTGTTGCCTTAAGCTTTATATTCCTCTTCTCCTTGAATGACAAATGTGTTGGACATTCACCATATGTCAATAAAAAAGCTATGTTTGAATACCATTCATCAGTCGTGCTAACAAATAATACCATGGGAAGATATTTTGAAACATCTGATTCCTATTCCTCCGAATTAGTCTCAACAATAAGCTGACAAAGCCCCCTTCCATGAACAAGTTTTGTAGGCTTGATTTCTAGGTCATATTCTTGGATCTTAGCTATCCAATTACCTCTCTTTGTACCAAAATCCTGTTGTGTCAGAATAGACTTGACCATTGTATCAGGAACTAGAACAACAGTATGAGAATTTAAAATATAAAATTTGAAATACTTAACCGCTTTTACCATAGCATAAGCATTCTTTTCAATTGAGGAATACTTGAGTTCATGAGACTTCAAAGGACAGCTCATAAAAGCAATAGGAGACTCAGTTCCTTCTAATTTTTTTTGCATTAAAATAGCAAACATGGTATGCTCAAAAGCATAACTATACATAATAAAATCTTTGGTATAGTTCGAACAAACCAGCACTGGTGCATGAGCAATTGCATCCTTGATCTCATTGAAAGTGGCCTTACCTTTTGTATTCCAACAAAAAGTAGTTTTTCCTTTCATCATATCAATGATATGACGAGTCTTCTCAGCAAAATTTGGTATGAATCTTCTCAAGAAATTAACCTTCCCAAAGAAGGAATGAACAACAGTTTTATTGGTAGGCAAAGGAAGAGTCTGAATAGACTTAACCCTTTCTGGATCAATTTTGATCCCTTCTTTAGAAACATGTCCAAGAAGTTTTCCCTCAGTTACCCCAAAAATTAGGATTAAGAGAGATATCGTGCTTGCAACATCTTTCCAGCACATCTTGCAAATAAAAAAGATGATTCTCACAATCCTTGGAAAAGATAGTAAGGTCATCTAAATATACAACAATATATCTTCCCAAGATACAATGAAAATCTAGATCCATAGCTCTCTGAAAATTTTCTCCTACATTAATTAATCCAAAGGGCATCTTGCGATATGCAAACATAGTAGTAAAAGCAGTCTTATGTTGATCTGGTTCACTTACCTCAATCTGATTGTAACCTAAAAAATACATCCAACATGGACATCATTTCAGCTCCTGTCACCATTTATAACACTTGATCCATTATTGGAAAAAGATAATAATCCTTTTGTGACAACTGATTAACATTTCAAAAATCTATACAGATACGTATCTCTCCATTCTTCTTATGCACCAGAACTATATTAGCTACCCATGTTGAATGATGGATAGGAAAAATAATCTGAGCATTTAGCATTTTCTAGATTTTTGAATGAATAGTACCTGAAATTTTAGGATTATATTGACGCTGCTTCTGCTTGAAAGGTGTTGCACCAAGCTTTAGAGGAATATTGTGTTTCACTTCCTTAGGTTGAAAAGACTTGAGATCATCATAGGAGTAAGCCAGCACATCATTGTATTGGCGTAAAAGTTGAATAAATTGATCTCTTTCCACTGGAGTGCAATTGTTGCCAATATTGACAAACTTTGGATCATCTTCAGATCCGATATTGTACTTTTCATATCCCATATAAGATCAGAATTCACTTGTTGTTGCCTCTTGATATAGCGATCATGCTTATCAAAATGTTTTTCAAGTGAAACCATCCCTTTAGGAATTCTATTCCCCTTTAGTTGAAGAATTTCTTCATCCATCTCAAATGAAGTATCTGACATTGAATCTGAAGAAGAAGAGGAAGAAGAATCTCTTCCTTTAAAACACAGATTATTGAAACTATCTTCAACCTGTAGAAAATTAATAATCTACTTATCATCATTAAAAATTTTCCAATGATCCCAATTATCAGGCACATTAGGTCTACAGATCAATTCAATGATATATTTATCTTGACTAAAATCAAGATGTGGAATTAAAAGAGTATCTGAAACTGCAAGAGAAACAGCTCTATCATTAAATTCATGCGGTACAACTAAGATGTTGAAAGCATCAAAATTTTCACTATTTTCCCATACAAGGTTGCGGTAGTGTTTGAGTCTGTCATTCCTTGTTTGATACACATTCCTTATTTGAAAAACCACCAACTCTGCATCACCTTGAGCATGGAGATTCTTGATTCTTTTTTCAACACAACCCTCATTCCCAACAAGAGCGACTCATATTCAGCCGTATTGTTGGTATTAGAAAATTGCAACTTAAAAGAGTAAGGGAAGATCTCTCCCTTGGGAGAAATGAGAACAACACCAACTCCAGATCCATTAGCATCACAACTACCATCAAACTCAAGAGTCCAAACATCATTAGAACTATTAACAACATTAGAACTGTTGGAGCTACCTTCTTCTGAAATAGGTGGATCTTGAAAGGAAAGGGTGATTTCTTCTACCATAGGAGGAGATGAACTTTCTTCATCCATAGAAGAAGAATGAACTTCTTCTATTTGGGGAAGTGATTGAGTATCCCCACCTGTAATAGAGGATGAAGCATCCTCAACCATGACGTGGGAATTGGAGCCTTTGACACTTGATCTTCATCGGTATTAGTGAACCTTTCACTTGCCGAAAGAAATGAAGGATCCAAACCACTTGAAGGCCAATCTTCAAAAAACTCAGAGACTTCATAAATATGGAGGTAATAATTCCCAAATCTAGCATATTCAAAAAGAATTTGGGCATGAGGATCATTAGATTTGACCATCGTGTACTTAGTCTCTCTTTCAAGTACCAATTTTTGCACAATACCTTTGACAGGTATCCTTGCTTTAGTCATGTCCATATTGAGTTCACCTCCCACATCCTTACAAAAATTATGGCCGAGTAACATTCCATAGGAGGCAGGTACATCTGCCACCAACACAGTCATCTTTATCTTCTTCTCAGGAAAGGTTGCAAAGGCGAACTGAGCATCTTTGATTTGCCCGATTAAAGGCACTTGCTTATTCTCCATAGAGTAACAATGACCAGAATTTTTGGTCAAGGTTAGACCTAAGGCATGAGCTACCTTAGTCGGCATGACATTATTAGAGGCACCAAAATCCAAGACACAATTACTCAATTGGAAACCATTAATCAGCAAAGAAATATAGAAGGGTTCTATTTTTCCTGGGACGGCAGATGGGATGGTCCCAAAAATTTGGGTTCAAAGACAAGAGTAATTTCATCTATAGGGTGAGTATCCTTGCTTTTGACAAAGCTAGCTAACCTATCAAACTGATTAGGATTATCTTGTAGATATTCAACTTCGAACATTTGAATTTTAGTTTTCCTAGCATGGTCAATAATATCAAAAGCTTGAAACGAACCAGCTAAGGAGGGATGAACATTATCAACTTGAGGCTTAAAACTAAGGCATACTAGAATTTAGATTACTTGAAGAAACAAAAGGAGGATTGTTACCACTTACTTGGCTTTTCGTTGTATCCTTAGGAAGGATAGGCAATGGTGTTCCTCTTTTAGCAATAGTGTCAGGAAACTGGAATCGCCCGTGGCTTTCGTTGCTTCTTCTTGTTGAGCTAACTTTCTACAAGATCGTGTCATCACAACAAATGCTTGACTATGAACTCTTTCAGCTGTTGTTGAATCATCCTAGTGCATATACCTTATAGTAGAGTTGCCAGCTGCTTCTTCTTCCTCTTGGTAAGGAACAACAACATCATCAGACTGATAATCAAAGAATGAAGATTCATTTTGATCAGTCTAAAAATAACCAACTATTGCTTTCTATGGTGGTGGTTCAAGTGCAAGTCTCTCAGGAGGAGGAGGAAGCTTGGACTAATTTTTCACAGCATAACTAGCAACAGAATTAGGATATGTATACCTTGGAATATCCTTGTAAGGTGAAGCAAAATAATTTTGAGATATTTTCTTCTTTAAAGCAAGAAGTTCATTCACCAATTTCTGAACGATAGGATTAGTAGTGCCTGATGAGGACACACTTGTCAATGAATTTCCCTTTGACCGGTTAGGATCTTTTCTAATTTTCCCAACCAAGATCAAATCATCTTCAATTTTCGTGGCCACTATCTAAGCACTGGCCAAATCTGTTGGAGTTGCTCATCTCAGTAGAAAACTAACTTTTGGAAGCTATGTGTTGATGAAAATGCACTTAATATTTTCAGGAGTAGGCTGAGAAGATGTGGGAATTCTATTTGCCAATTTATTAAACTTGGCAATGAATTCTCGCTTGCCTTCATGTGTATCTTTCTTCATCTGGGTCAGTTGATCCAACAAAGCATGTTCATCTTCTGTAGGCTTGAAACGTTCCTCGAACTTATCTTTAAGCATGGCCCAAGACACTATCGAACCAATAGAAATATTATAGAACCAATCAACAACAATACCTTGGAGAGTTTCCACAAAAAGGCGAATAACAACATCTTGATACTCCACTCCAAGAACACCACATGCCATATAGAAAGACTTGACATGATCTTCTAGATGTTGTTTACCATCTCTATATAATTTAGGAAGATTCTTTCAGGAACCTTATGGAAGAGGATGGAGAGGTGGCATTGAAGCCAAAGGACCAAAAGTCACTCCCCAAGGACCCGCAGGAGCAGCAGCAGTAGCAGCAGCCATAATAGGAATGGAAGGTATCAATGGCTTGAAAAAGAAAGGTGAAACTTCACTTGGAATAGGATTTATCTTCTTGGATGGTGGGAAACTAGTAGTTTGTGAAAGAGAGGATGTATTGGTGAGAAAATCAAACCTAGCTTGTTCACCTGGAGTAATTTCTTGAGAATTTTAACCCTTCTTATGACGAACGTAATAACAAGTTCCTTCCAGTGTAGAGAACTAACAAAAACCTAAAAAAAATTATTCTGAAAACAAGACACTAGACTTCAAACAAAAGCGTGAGGCTTATGAATGCGTTTGGTATCCCCAGTGAAGTCGCCAAAAATTGTTGCTTGAAAATTTTGTATACCTTGAGGGTATGCAAAATTGTTGTTTCAGCCACAATGTGTGAGTATTATACTCTCCTAATTTAGGGAAGGCTCCCCCTTTTCTACTAACTAACTAAAACTAATATGGGTATGACAACAACCTTTCCTCTTTTTCAGGAAATATTATGTTCTTTTCTCCTCACAGG